>JAVTVY010042911.1:0-185438 GCA_036873755.1 Hanleya hanleyi | reverse complement strand
CGACGGGCGTCACTGCATTTCGAAGAATTAGTGACAATTCCATGGAATATCTCCGGTCTATATCATGGCGTCAAGGCGCTATGTTAGAACGTTAAGGCGTAACGACGGGCGTCGACGGGCGTCACTGCATTTCGAAGAATTAGTGACAATGCCATGGAATATCTAGAAAATCAGAACTTCTGAGCTATTTCACCAGGGCGTTGAAGCGTTAAGCTTGGCATTGGCGGACGTTGCTATAAGTTCTATGAGCATAATGCATGAAACTGACTTTGAACACCGTATTAGCCAATCAGTGGCCTAGAATGAAGCCAAAGGTAACCCATCCATGTCCAGAAAACATTACCCGGGTGTACAAGAACCCAGATGTAGGCGCGGACGTCAGCGAAAGCACACCATGAGTACCCCAATTCGATTGGCTGATTGTTCGACCGCTGATTGGTTATTTTTTCTCGACCGCTGATTGGCTCTTTTTCTCGACCGCTGATTGGTTCAGATGGAACTGCCCATCTTTCCCAGGTTAATCTAGAATCCCCTTCTTGTGCTCATTGGACATTGGACCGTTTGACCTGGATGTGAACTTTTGTCCCGCGATCCAGGCTGCGCATGCGCAGAATGACGATTTTTCAACCCAGCATCCACGCCATCAGAGGCTCCCTCACCTAGGCTTCACATGGGTAACTCACACGACCCATTCGAACCGTGAATAGCCCGTCTCTAACCCAAACACACACTTGCGCGCCGGGGTCAAAGGTCAGTTCCGGTCACCTTTAGCGACGTACACCAATCAGAAGCGAGTATTTCAAATCCGTTACAGAGCTCTCGTCCAATCAGAAGCGAGTATTTTGACCCGGTGCATTATGGGACATATCCAAGATGTCGGTTCCAAAATTGCGGATCCAACATGGCGGCTCCAAAATGGCGGCGTATGTCAGAGCAATAGCACAAAAGCAACATTTGTTTGAACGCATCATTAAACGACGTTAAAGCGTTAAGAAAGTGTGTTAAGGCGTTGAGACGGGCGTTAATGCGTTGAGACGGGCGTTAAGGCGTAACGACGGGCGTTGACGGGCGTCGCTGCATTTCGATGAATTGGTGTCAATTCCATGGAAATCAGAGCTTTTGAGCTAATTCCCCAGGGCGTTGAAGCGTTAAGCTAAGCGTTGACGGGCGTTACTGTCTATAAAAGCGAGCGTATTTCCAAAAACACGCACATTCGACGTTCAACCGTCAACATGACTTATAATTTTCCCTTTTTCTACTACTCGCCGATTTTATATTTTTTTTATTTTATTTTATTTTTTTTTTATTTTTCTTTATTCATTTATTTTTTTTTTCCTCGAGAGCTACAACATGACACCTCCCACGCCCCATTCGGACCCATAGCGGTCCCTCTCTATCCAAACACCCCTCCACACACACACACACACACACCCGAAAATGACCATGTGCGTACAAGGACTTACGAGAGGCTTGGCCTAGTCCGAGTTGTCTCCCTTGCGTCATAATGTTCAGATGGCGCTATGGTTTGAAAGGTGCGATTATCCGGGGGAATGGTGCCAATTGTCACCCTAGACGCCATTTTCTTACACAAAACTCTTAAATTCGTGCATTATATTATACTAGAATGTATTGTGAACAGTTGGAGATAAATTGAGACGTACGGGTAAGAGAGATAGAGATGGTGTACGGATATTTCATGATGTAGCGGGAATGTGTAACGTAGAACAAATATACGGTGTCCCATTCCGTGTTCCTTGTCAAGTTGCTGGGAAAATATCCCGGACTGACTGCATATGTGGAGAATTACTCGAGCTTTATATTTCATGAGCTGCTTGAGAAAATACGTGAAATTTGCATTTATAAATTGTCCAAAACCGGCAGTGGACGTCCATGCAATCGCGCGAATGAAACTAAAAATAGAGGTGTTTTGTTGACATAAAAACAGCTGATCCATGTGGAGGATGTTTGAGTTACACGAGAAAATTCTGCCAATATATAAATGCCTACCTATAGATACTAAAATTGGCCGCTAAAAGTTTCCATAATATAGGGAAATAACTGTGATGTCTTTTTTCACTGTGACACGTTCTCCTAAAGACCTAAGCTGAAAGAAAAATTCCGCGAGGGGGGGGGGGGGGGATTTCCTAGCATAGATATTATTAAAAAATAATTTATGTTATATACGTGTAAGGCGTTGATTTGTGCTACTGAGTGATACTGGTCAGCTGCATCTCATCAATGAGGCGAACACGGTACTTTTGAAGCTTCACTCGCTGGGATGACTCCATGACTGTGGACTCAGGCTGGTCAGTAGCTGCTACGGTGTAATAGGCTGGCGAAATTGCACTGGTAACATGAAAAGCTTCTCCACGTCTCATACAGGCAGGCAAGCAAGATTCAACATTGGCCAGTGTGCCAGTATGGGCCGTAGACATATATAGACCATTTTCAACTTTGGCTTGTAGCCTTTAGCTCGTGGCGTAATGGATAACGTGTCTCTGCCTCTAGATCGAGGAGACCCGGGTTCGAGTCCCACTAGCACCCTTTCGTTGTAAAGTGTTTATTAATTAATTAAAATCAATTAATTAATTAATTAATTTATTTATTGATTTATTAAAATTAATTAATTTATTAATTTATTTATTTATTTATTCTGTGAAAATATCCATGACATGACTGAAAAGAGCCTCACTCGGCCCCATCGGACCATGCAGCGTATTTCCAGTCTAGGGACTACTTTTTCTCCGCGGAAGCTTTTTCCCCGAGACCTCATCACCGCCAGGACCGCATCACCGCGGAGGAATACATCCCCTTTTCCACACAATTCAAGATGGCCGCCCACACCACCTCAACAATTCAAGATGGCGGACTTGACCTCCCCAACCTCCCCGTGACCTCCCCTTCATCCAAAGTGTACAGATGGCGCCACCATAGGAAGTTGTGACGTCATAGTTACATCCGGGGGGAAATGAGGTCCAATATGGCTTTTATATACTACTAACCTGCAATCTGTGTCTCGGAGACGTTAGATCAGTTCTTTTACCTGTTGTAATTTCAATCCCAAATGCAATGGCTATCTCATCGAAATGTCCAGTGTTGGCCGGCTTGTGAAAGTACTTTTACTGTCATGCCTTTCCTTCGGCGTGAAGGAGTTAGCAATCTAGTTAACCCGTATTCGATGTCTATGAATAACGACGTCATGTTGATATTCTGTTTACTGGTGTATGAATAGACATTCCAGGATGAATACGTAGGGTAAAAGTCTACAAAAAACAAGAATACAAAAAACATGTAAGAAACAGTGAGTTTGAGCCTTGTATATCGATTTAGTTTGATAACAGACTGATGTAAGTCTGGATATGCCAATAATGTCCAGCTCCTTCCTAATAACCTAGCTAGGATTTTTTGCTTTATTTACAACTCATGTACGGCATATTTTCCAAACCGAAACAAACGAAAATAGTCCGTGTGTCCCGGGGCATTGTTTCCGTTCACTCTGTCGAGTCCTTTAGGTTATTAATCTTCTCTTTGTTCAACCTAACGCCCTCGAATAAGTGTTGTGATGATTACACTGTCTTGCCCGACCGTTGTCCAACGTAACACACTCGGGGAACGAATATATAGACAAACTCGACATCGTGAGGTATATATTCATGTATCGAATACTACCAGTATCTCCAGTTCGACTGGATTTGTATTCAGTTTCGACTGTAATCGAATTTATTTGCCTGTCATCTTTATTGAAACGAGGACAACGAACTAATTAATTCTAACATTTTCTATATATTAGGACTGGGAGATGTATGCCTCAATGAGTTGCCTGACAACATTCTGTGATGGCGTTCTTTCAAATAAATTGCAGGTTACAGTAACCTGCATGCCAGTTTGTTCGAGTGCGTTATGTTTACCAAAGAGCACATTAATGACCCCCGCTGTCAGATCTAGTATCGTGACAATTTCTCGATCTGTCTTTTCCCTTTATATTTCATCTGTCCACCTTCAGTGATAAGTATCTTATTCACTCCCTTCAGACCTACCTAGTAAAGGGGGGGGGGGGACTAAGGATTAGCTGTGGCTACTATTAATATGAAATGGCGAAAACCTTCTCATTTTATATGGGCCGCATCTATTTACCTCATCATCAGAAACAATGGTAATGATCTTGCAAAATTATCTGAGCACATCCCACACACGGGTTTGGTTATGACTCTGATACGCCTTGTTAGGTCATATCTGTCCTGTCACACTGCTGACGTAATCAGCAGATCACGTGAGATGCGCGGAGCATTCCCAGAGTTCATAGCGGTAATTCCCATTCAAGCTGGAAGCAGCTTAACATGTTTCCTGCGTCTAAGAACAGGGAAATCGTTCGTAATCCGAGTAATCTGTGAATGTCGATATATTACCCTTTTTGACGTTTTAATTCCCATTTTGTCGCTAAGCGGACATTATATGGACAAAAATACGTTTGACCTCGCAGAGGCAGTGTTCAGAGAACCGCCGGTCAAAACTGCACCATCGAAAAAAGGGAAAATGGGCCCTAAGAATATCTCCAAAGGGAAATTGAATGGTGAAAAAAGTTGATAACAGCAAAATGGCTGATAAAACAAAACAGTTTTCAAGCGTAAACACGGTGGCGGAGGACATACAAAAAGCCGGCACGTCAAAGGAGGTCGAGCTTGATTTGGGCGAGAGACGCCATCTTGAATCTGTCTTGAACTCGCCTGGCGAAAAGGCAGCCGAGGCTATGGATTTGAGCACCATGTATCAAAAACACATGGAGGAACTCAAAAGAGAACTTAGGGACTATATGTCTAAATTGTCATCAAATCGTAAACGAGATCACGATGTCCCTGATGAGGAAGATGACGACGATCATATGATTCCGTCGTCACAAATGGCGGAGCCCCGCCATGCTAGCTCTAACAAGCGTGCTCGCCTCGATGACCTGGTTCAGAGCCAGGACGATGCGGTGACTCTTGATGCTCGACAAGAAATCGACGAACTTTTAGAAGATGATCAGATCGATTCGGCAGGCGAAGAAACTGCAGACGAAGACCATTTACTTAATCTTTTGGTTGAAGAATTTTACACGAAAGCAGACGAGGGGCCGACAATAAACCAGAAATAGGCGGGGACTATAAATTCCTTATTCACCCAAAAACTTTCTGAAGAAAGGGCCAAGGAGTTACTGACAAAGTACAAGACTCCTGGCAATTGTACAGGGATCTCTAACCCTAAAGTGAATCCAGAAATCTGGAACAAATTGAAGGCGGCCACTCGCTCAATGGATATACGTTTTCAGAAAACGGCACTAAAACTGAACAAGGCGTGTCTACCCATTATTAGCCTGTGCGAGAAGCTGATCGAACTAAAGTCAAAATACAAAGATAGTGGCATCCTAGACGCCGTTCGCGATGCTATGGACGGCATAGCCTTACTGGGAAGTGCCCAGCAGGACTTGAACCAGCGGCGACGAGAATGCATAACGCCAGATTTACACTATCATGACCCGGACTTACTTTTTGGACAAGACTTGGGCAAAAAAGTCAAGGACATCAACGAGACGAACAAAGTGGGGGTCAACCTGACCTATGGTTATAACAACTACAACAGAGGAAACTCCCGATTTAACAACCGAGGTCGGTCTTTTTTAGGCCGAAGAGCAGGCCACTCGTTCAGAGGTCGATATGCGGACCAGAAACACTCCTTCAACAATTACAAGAAGGGGAGCCAATACAAACAGCAGCAGCAGAAGTAGACCACGAAGTGGTATGTGAGTATAACTGGCCATCTTTTATTTCTCAATGGAAACATCTCTTACCTGAATTGGTAAACCAATTTTGGGCAGGTAAACTGAGAAGGTGTTTGCCAGTGTGGAGGCAGTTCACGTCAGATAAACACATTTTGAATTACCTGACAGGGGTCGAAATAGAATTTGAGCAAATACCACATCAAAATTTTTCACCTAGTGATGGTTCAATCAGGTTAATTTTAGATCTGAAAGGTCTGAATGAGGATGTGGTTTATCGGCATTTCAAAATGGATTCTCTGCAAACGGCCATTAACCTATGAATAAAGGCTGTTTCATGGCAATTATTGACTGGAAAGATGCTTACTATTCAGTACCAGTACACACAGATTATAGGAAATACCTCCGTTTCACATGGCAAAATACTCTACTGCAATTTACCTGCTTACCAATGGGTTTGAGTTCATCTCCTAGATATTTCACAAAATTAACCAGAGTTTTCTTTTCCCATCTCAGAAAGCAGGGGAATATGAGCACAAGTTTTATTGATGATTCTTTTCTGCTGGGTAGAACACTAGAAGAATGTCGGCAGAACGTGATAGAAACAGTGGTACAATCTACTGAAGCCGGTTTCGTTGTTCATCCTGATAAATCTGTACTAGAGCCCTCTCAAGTGTCTGTATACCTAGGTTTCATACTGAACTCATTGGACATGTCGGTACGGTTAACCCCACAAAAGCCAACCAAATTAAAAGAAGCCTGTAGACATTTGTTAACAAAACACAAAATCAGTATGAGAGAACTGGCTCAGATTGTAGGGTTAATGGTATCCAGCCTGCCCGGGGTTGAATTTGGCCAGTTGTTTTACAGGCGTTGTGATAATTTCAAGTCCCTGATGCTAAAACAGTATAAAGGCAATCTTGATGCCAATGTCACTCTATCAGTGGAATGTAAATCTGATTTGCAGTGGTGGATTGATAACACTGAAAAGGCACAAAAATGGATACTAAGAGAAGAACCTCGCTTAGTACTCTCCTCTGATGCATCCAAAAAAAGGATGGGGGGGGGGAGTTCATCTAACTGCCTCAACAGGGGGCAATTGGTCAATCATGGAAGCAGCTTGTCATATTAATGTACTAGAGCTGACGGCTGCATTATTTACAATACAAACCTTTTGTAAAGCCATGTCCGACTGCCATATTAGGATTCAGTTAGACAACAGCACAGCTGTAGCCTACATTAATAAAATGGGTGGAAGGAAATTTGAGTGCAATGAGGTCACAAGGAAAATTGGTCTTTTCTGTTATGAAAGAAACCTTATGTTATCAGCTACCTTTCTGCCTGGTATCGAGAACGTCACAGCTGACAGAGAGAGTAGAGATAGCCATGACAATGTGGAATGGTGGCTTGACCGTGCAATATTCTAAAAAATCACACAACGTTTTGGTATACCCAACATTGATCTGTATGCCTCGAGGTTAAATTATCAAGTCCCACTTTATTTTTCTTGGAAGCCTGATCCTCAGGCGATAGCAGTTGATGCTCTTATGCAGTCATGGAGGCAGTATCCACTGGTATATGCTTTTCCACCTTTCACTCTTATAGAGAAAACATTGCAAAAAATAGAGCATGAAGAAGTAACTGGTATTTTAATTGTTCCTCTGTGGACAACACAATACTGGTTTTCACAACTGATGCACATGTTTGGGTTTCTTGGACATCAGAAATATGATCAAGACTAACTCTTCGGTAAAGTTCACTTTTGGAGATCTGCTTAAGCAGACCAGGCCAGGTTTTCAGCAAACAGAAATAGTCCTTAAAGCCTATGCCCCAGATAGAAGACTTTGTGTGATTCATGTACTTAATGAATATCTGCAGAGAACAAAGATTAAGCACAAGAAGTGTAATAGTTTATTTTTATGTTATGTACGGCCGTTTGGGCCAGCATCCAAAGCAACTTTGGCTAGGTGGATTAAGTGTGTAATGTCTAAAGCCGGGATAAACACTCGTTTATTTACACCACATAGTGTGCGCTCAGCGGCAACTAGTGCAGCAGCCAGATCCATGATACCTGTAGACACCATTTTGCAGTCGGCTGGGTGGTCCAGGGAGTCCACATTTAGGAAATACTACAACAAGCCAGTGAGCAATGAAGGACAATTTGGAATGGCTGTACTACAAGGGAGATAATCTGTTAAACTGTTAAAGGGAGATAACTTTTGAGATGGAACTGAATTTAATGATCAGACACCAACCAAACGAGATTATTCTCTCATGGTTAAGTTTCATAGCATGATGCTCTTTATTTGCACGATGTAGTGTGGTTGTTCTGGATGAACAAATAAACACATGTTATTTTGAAAAGCAATCATACCTTCAGTTTTCCTTTTTCCCTGGTACACCTGAGTGGTCACCAATTTAAACATCTCACGTGATCTGCTGATTACGTCAGCAGTGTGACAGGATTAGAAAATTAAACGAAACTTACCTTAAGTTGAAGTTTGATTGAAATCCTGTCACACTGCGGACTAATCAGAGATCACGCGCCTCACGTGATCTCTGATTAGTCCGTAGTGTGACAGGATTTCAATCAAACTTCAACTTAAGGTAAGTTTCGTTTAATTTTCTAATTATCTGTCATGACCGTACTTCAGGAAGGATCAAAATCATTCATTCATAAATCTGCGCAAGTTACATAGATAAGAGGCGATCAGGTTTGAGAAAATATACCAAGGTAAACTGTCATCGTGTAAATGGCAGGCCGAGTAGCTGATAAGCTCTGCATAAAAGGGAATAATATCAGATAATGTCCGGCTGCTATCTAATAACCTAGCTAGCATATTCTTTTCCTTATTTGCAACTCCGGTATGACATATTTTTTTCAAGAGAAACATATAAAAATAGACATTGTGTCCCGAGACATTATTATTAGTTCACTTTGACAAGCCATATGCGTTATTAACATGCTCTTTGTTCTACCTAACTCTCTAGGATAATTGTCGTGACTATTACATTAACGTGATCTTTGTCCGACGTAACGCGCTCGCAGAACGAATATGGACAAACCCGATATTATAAGATATAGCTCGATGTTTCGGATACCATCAGTAATTCTAGTTCGGGGCCAATTATTTTTAGTGTCGATGCAATCAAATTTATTAGCTTGTCATTGCCATTGAAACGAGGATGTCATACCAATTAATTATATCATTTCCTATTTTCCAGTTTATAGGTTGATGTATACCTCAGTGGTTGGCTAGTCATATTCGTCCCGCGATTGCGTTAGGTCGGACAAAGCGCACGTTAGTATAACCAGCATGTCCGAGGGCGTTAGGTTGAACAAAGAGCACATTACCGACCCCCGCTGTCGCGTCTGGCAGCTGCTCGACCTGCCCATTGTCCGAGCGCGTTAAGTAAAATAAAGAGAACGTTAGCAGACCGTTAGACGTACTTCAGGAATTTTCGAGTGCGTTTGGGAGCGTGTTAGGCCTTCCACTGAGCGCATTAATTGGAAGCGCGTTAGTCCGTTAGATGAGCCCGTTAGGCGAACCTTTAATCTGGTCGGTACTGTAAGACACATACAATAGGTAACTACATGTGGGAAACCATTCAACCAAGGAGTGAAAAGGGCCAAGTATATTGCACGCAAAGTGTTGCCGATTGAAGTCGTCTTACATGACGGGTCTGTCCGAGTAAAGGACTTACACTCGGTGAAAGAACGAATGTATCATAGATTGGTTACCATCACTTCTTTCCAAGATGAAGGACAGGAAACGTCTACCATTTTGTCGTCAAATTATGCCCAAATCTAGACATCACTGGCCGCTTTTCTGTGGCTGTTCCTTGCTGCTTTTTGGCATTTGTGTAAACACTTTGATCCACTTTACATTGTGGTTATTTGTAGTTTAAATCTGGCTCTGAATGCTCTACGTGTAGTATCTGGCTTGTATCCGATTTTAACTTCGTCGTTTAACGCCAGTGAATGACAAAGTTCCGTAAATTCATTATACATTTTCTCAGGTTTGAGATGGCGAAAACAGTGGAACTTTCCAAATTTGAAGTCACAAATAGCGGTCTCACGTGAGCTATAGTAGGGCCAGACTGCCTAGGTTCATCCTAATCACGCGAGACTTCTTACTACACGAGGAGGCTCTAGGGGAAATGGTAGCTACTCCCCCCACCTACCCGCCATTTTGGGGGGAGAGTAGGCGCGTATGATTTCCGCGAATGATCTTCCGGCCAGTCACCATTAACTGTGGTGCTAAGCTGCACAGAATAGTATCTCTGCAATAGTTCCAAAATATCCGACGTATATGACATCTACACTGTAAAAATTGGCGAAATGTTTAACGTCTCAAAATGAAACATGATTTTGTCCCAACTTTTGGGACATGTGAGTGCGTATATGTTTCATATTAAAACGGCTTCATGTTTCAAATTGAAACACGTGTCCTTTTCACATGAGTTAATGATGTCTCAATATGAGACATATCTTCAATAAGCACGTGTTCGTTTGAAACATGTAACGTTCTACATTTTGAAACGTGTTGTGTATACATGTCTCAAGCTGAAACATGTTAGAGCCGACTACATGTTTCAAAATGAAACGTCTAAGCCCAAACATGGCTTTGTCCCAACTTTTGAGACATGTCCCAAGTAAAACGGATCTGTACATGTCTCAAACTTGGAAGTGTTTCAAAACAGTCTACATCCCATTACGTGTTTCAGGAGACTGTCAGACCAGCATGTGCATGATACCGGTACTGAAATGAAAACATTCATCAAAAATCAACATACATCAAGTTTTATTCTCTTATATTCGTTGGAAGTCAAACTCAAGAACATGTATGAACAAGCAATAATCATATACAGAAACACATAAAACAGACTGCTCCTCAGGTTAACTCAAACCTAATAATGATTTCAAACAGATGCATGAATGGTACATCCGAATCCCTGATGTGAACCCCGTTAACATAGAGTGGAAATTGTTCATATAGCAATAATGTGCTCGAGGTTTGATTTATTTATATCACTGATATTGGTCCGTTGACACGACATTGTTTGATCTGTGATAAAGTATTATCCCATACTGTATTCCATGTCTAATCCGGCACACTGGAAACATTTCTGAACATGGGTACTGTATTACTTAGGCCTACAGATATGAAATTGCTGAATGATACTTCCTTTGTTGCTTTTCCTGACATGCCACTCGCGATTAACTATTTCTGTTTTCGGGGTGGCTGAAATTTCATTCCATTTTGGGGTATGGAATACGGATCGCAGATGATTATTAAAATCAGGGCTGGAGGGCTGGATACGTCTCGAGTTTTGCAACAGTGATCACATTGTGGGATAAAGTAGAAACATTGTTGACACTAAACACTATTCAATATTCCAATACGTATGAAAAATAATGTCCATTCTGTCTCCTTCTGATTTATATATGCCACTAAGGCCGAATCCCGCCCAACGCTGTAATGACGTAAGCAATCGTATTGAAAAATCTCCTGGTGCGCTTCACATTCACAATTCAAAATACTGAATGTACCTTTGATTCTTTCAGTGCTGCTCACATTAGTACCCCATAAGTGTCACTTGTATTCTGGCAACATTGCTATGTATTTTGTTGGTGTGTCGTAATATGACCATATGTTTTGAGCGAATGCTCTTAAATTCAAAATGTCGGATTCAAATCTTACAAAAAAATCGACCAAAAATGTATATTTGGAATATGACGAAACTGTGACGTCTTCAAAGCGGCCATCTTGCAATTAACACTTTTTTCACACGTTTTAGTTACGCTGATGTTGTGAGAAGTTCAGACCTCTATCTCAATGAGCAAAGACATATTTGGAAGGAGAGGGGTAGAGTGAAATGGCGCCTGAGCAGGCCTCAAATGCCCTAGGCCTGGTTGAGTTAAATGGTTATGCAAATAACTCAGTTAAAATGCTCAGTCGATTAATTCAAAATACCGACATATATATTCCAGGTCGCTAAAGACCAAAAATAAATATCCGAAAGCCATGCAGTGGTAATAATATTTTTGTTTGCAAATTGCTAAAGCTCTCTGTCGAACTGTGTGAAGACGACCTGGTATCTAATTACTTCATCAGACAGCACTATCCCTTTTGTATTCCGCTTTTCTTGACACATGTCGTCATGCAACTCGGTTGCACGTGTTTCAGCGTTGATGTTTCAAACAGCTTTTCGGACCGTTATAGTGACACGCCAGCGCGAGTGAAACATATCACAACCCTCAAATAGTTGCATGAGACATGTTTTTGTGGAAAAATAGGGTGAAACATGTAGTATTATGAAGCATCTAACATGTTACCATCTCAAAATGAAACGTTAAACATGTTTCCTCTTTTTACAGTGTACTGAGTGATAAATGTGTGTAAATACGCGAGAAACTTTGAATTATTTCTTCCTAATCAGCTGTGAAACGAAGCAATATTTTTTGTCTTCCCTTTAAACGCTCATAATTATTTTAATTTCTGGGTTAAGATAAATAGATTTTTGGCCAACTTCCTTCGCTGTTGTTATATTTAGTAATGTTCATCAACTGGTTGCAAAAATTTGTTCACTAATTCCTTCAAATAATTAACACCGTCGCTGTTAAGTTTGTTAAAATCCCACTGATAAGACCACGCTCTATCGTCGTGAGTATATAAGGAGATAAAGTTGCCTATATTGATAACTTAACTACACCGTTCAAATGTTTCAGATTTTGAATGGTCCCAAAGCCTGATGACGTGTTATATCGCTCTCAACCACGTGATGAATTGTGTATTCATTCGTCTGCATGACACATGAACACTTATTCAGAAATCTAACATCGCCTATGTAAAACGGAACCAATTAAATTGTCCTTGTCAACGCAAAGTACATGTGCAGCAAGGCGTGAAGTCCTATAGATGTATGTAACCCGATACGCCAAATTAAAGCTCGCTCTTCCGACTGCGCAAGTCCAGGGACCTCGTGTCGCCAATTAAGTTGATGTCATGTTACATGAGGGAGGTGACAGGCTAATTGAATTGTATAAAAATTCCCATCGACATGGATGCTGGGAGCCTGCAGTTGCATCAAGGGATAAAAGTGGGATTTTATTGTCATTGATGTAGGGGGCCTACGTCATCCATTTTCAGGACAATTGAATGTAGATTGTTGATAAAGACGGAAAAGTTCCTTGGAGCGATGATAGATGTCGGGGAGTTCCGACAGGTGGCGTTGTTTCTCAAGAGACCAAAAACTACCTCCAACACGAGAGAGCTCCCTGACTCGATCGGGCGTGACCTTGGAGCGGTCATTACGAGCTTGGTAGGATTCTAGATTAACCAGGGGAAGGAAGACTTATAGTAATAAACATAATCTATAGGTGTTGGACGATGTTATTAGGATCAGTCTAGCATCCGTGCGACCCCAGGGTCGAGCGTTTATTGTCCAGTATATCTCCGCAAAAAATAAACAAACAAAGAGGGGATTCCCCTTTGGCATCGATGGTGCTGCCCTCTAGAGGCAGGGTGGGTGCATGTAAATGTCTCCAGATATAAAATACGGAACACGGACTTTACCCTACAATATACTCCTATCAACCCTATCCCAAAGGGGTAATATCGGTCCCCCGGGCTTATCGGGTCTGCCTAACCAGTCTTGGGTGTTTTCAAAAAATAAAAATAAAAATAAATAAATAAAATGAATAAATAAAAAGCGGAACACGGATTTTACCTCTACAATAGGGGCCTGTATTGTACAATATACGGGGAATACCTGTATGAGGGTATAGGTCCGACCTGGAAAATTTTTGGTGGGCTTTGCTATGGGTTGTTTGGCCTTGTTTTTCTCGTCTCGCCAGGAAAAACACCATGGGAGGGGTCTCGGAGGTAAGCGGTGAAATTTTTCGAAAAGTACCGGGTAGGTCTGTAATACTGGCTATGGGGGTATAGGTCTAACCTGGGAAATTATTTGTGGGCTTTACTATGGGTTGTTTGGTCTTGTTTTTCTCATCTCTTGAAGGGAAACGGTGAAATTTTTCGAAAAGTACCCGGTAGGTCTGTATATAGGTCTGTAGGCCTACTGGCAATGGGGGTATAGGTCCATATAGGTTTTGGGGTCTAGGTGGGCCCCTAGTGGTCCTATTGGGTCGTATGAGGTCTTATTTTGAAGCTCTCGTGAAAGAGCACCCGACTTGACTAATGTATCGTCCGTTTTCTTTATTCTGCGCATGCGCAGTCTGGCCGTAGTATAGAAAGCAGACATTTTGGGGATACGTAGGGGGTGTGTTTGGGGTAGAGATTGGCATCTATTGGTCCAAATGGGTCGTGGGAGGTGTCAAGGTGAAGCTTTTGCGGGGTAAAGTCAGAATGGCGTGTATTTTATTGCAAGTCGCGTCATTCTGCGCATACGCAGTTGGTTGTAGTAAGTAAAGTGGCCAGTTTTGGGGTGCGTGGAGGTAACCGTGAGTTTGGGGTAGGGAGGGACCATCCTAGCTTCGATTGTATCGTGGGATGTGTCATCTTGTAGCTCTCGGGGAGTACATCCCCATTTGAGGGCTGTTCGCATCATCGGTGACATCATTGGTGACGTCGTCAGTAGGAGTATTAGTCAAAGTGGACATTTTGAGGCTGTGAAGGAAGGTGTTTGGGATATATATGGGCCATCCGCGGTCCGAATGCGTCGTGTGAGGTGTCATCTTGTAGCAACGTCCGCCAAACCTAAGCTTAACGCTTCCACGCCCTGGTGAAATAGCTCAGAAGCTCTGATTTTCTAGATATTCCAAGGAATTGTCACTAATTCTTCGAAATGCAGTGACGCCCGTCAACGCCCGTCGTTACGCCTTAACGCTCTAACATAACGCCTTGCCGCCATGATATAGACCGGAGAGAGAACAACAATAACAACAACAAGGATGATACATGAGAGAAGAACAACAACAACAAGAAGTTTTTTTCATATAGTTTATTCTCCCCAATGTTACATCATACCCACGCTGGGGGAGCCGCGTTGGGTATGTTTACAACTCAAGATGACTCTTCTCCAATCAGAGGCCACCATTTGCATCTGTCGTATTCGTTCCTGTCCTTTAGATGTATTCTCGGTTGCTCTTGTCCAATCAGAAGTCGCCATTTCAGAAAGTTCCATCTTCGGCCATGCTCGCTCTGAACCGTTTGTTCTAATCATCGGGCAGCAGGATACCGTTAAGGCAACATATCCTCAGATAGTGTGGTGGTGGTGTGTGTGTGGTGATGGTCTTCCAATCGGATGAATGTATTCACCCATGCACTGATAGATACTCAGAATGCGCAAACAACTATCTGAGGATATGTTGCCTCAACGGTATCCTGGCCTGCCCGATGATGATTAGAACAAACGGTTCAGAGCGAACATGGTCGAAGATGGAACTTTCTGAAATGGCGACTTCTGATTGGACAAAAGCAGCCGAGAATACATCTAACGGACAGGAACGAATATGACAGATGCAAATGGCGGCCTCTGATTGGACAAGAGTCTTCTTGAGCTGTAAACATACCCAACGCGGCTCCACCAGCGTGGGTATGATGTAACATTGGGGAGAATAAACTATATGAAAATACTTCTTGTTGTTGCTGTTCTCTCATGTGTCATCCTTGTTGTAGTTGTTGTTCTCCCGCTGGTCTATATCATGGCGTCAAGGCGTTATGTTAGAGCGTTGAGGCGTAACGAGGGGCGTTGACGGGCGTCACTGCATTCCGAAGAATTAGTGACAATTCCATGGAATATCTAGATAATCAGAGCTTCTGTTCTGTTTCACCAGGGCGTTGAAGCTTGGCGTTGGCGGACGTTGCTACAAGATGACACCTCACACGAAGCATTCGGACCGCGGATGGTCCATATCTATCCCAAATACCTTCCTTCACAGCCTCAAAATGTTCACTTTGACTACTACTTCTACTGACGACGTCACCAATGACGTCACAGATGACGTAGACATGCCTCAAATCGGGGTCTACACCCCGAAGGCTACAACATGACACCTCCCACGACACATTCGGACCAAGGATGGTCCATCTCTACACCAAATACCATCCTTCACTGCCCCAAAATGCCCACTTTGGCTACTACTCCTACTGATGACGTCACCAATGACGTCACAGATGCTGTGGATATCCCCCAAATCGGGGTTTTCATCCCGAGAGCTACAAAATGACACCCACACGACGCATTCGGACCAAGGATGGTCCATCTCTACACCAAAGACCTTTCTTCACTTCCCCAAAATGCCCACTTTCGCTACTACTCGTACTAATGACGGCCCCGATGACGTCACAGATGCTGTGGACATCCCTCAAATCGGGGTCTTCACCCCGAGAGCTACAAGATGATACCTCCCACGACCCATTTGGACCAATAGTGGTCCATCTCAACCCCAAACACACCCCATGCACCCCCACAAATTCCCACTTTCTCTACTACTCGTACTGATGACGTCACCGATGACGCGAACATCCATCAAATGGGGATGTACTCCCCGAGAGCTACAAGATGGCACCTCCCACGACACAATCGGACCAAAGATGTTCCCTCTCTACCCCAAACTCACCTCCACGCACCCCAAAAATGGCCACTTTACTTACTACAACCGACTGCATATGCGCAGATTGACGCGACTTGCAATAAAATACACGTCACTCTGAATCTACCCCACAAAAGCTCCACTTTGATACCTCCCACGACCCATTTGACCAATAGGTGCCCATCTTTACCCCAAACACAAGCCCCCACGTACCCCCAAAATGCCTGCCCTATTTTACGGCCAGACAGCGCATGCGCCGAACGGACGATACATTAGTCAACTCGGATGCTCCTTCACGAGTGCTTCAAAATAAGACCTCATACGACCCAATACGACCACTATGGGTCCACCTAGACCCCAAAACGTCCACCCAGTATGGACCTATACCCCCATAGCCAGTAGGCCTATGGACCTATATACAGACCTACCCGGTACTTTTCGAAAAATTTCCCCGTTTCACTTCGAGACCCCTCCCATCGTGCTTTTCTTGACGAGACGAGAAAAACAAGACCAAACAACCCATAGTAAAGCCCACAAAATTCCCAGGTTAGATCTATACCCCCATAGCCAGTATGAGGCAACATGGGCCTATATACAGACCTACCCGGTACTTTTCGAAAAATGTCACCGCTTACCTCCGAGACCCCTCCCATGGTGTTTTTCTTGGCGAGACGCGAATGTTGGTCCGCCTACTATCGTTCAACCTGTCAGAAACTTGCCCTTATTTGGAATGATATAGGAAATGACGTCACCGAAAGTTTTCTATATACCCCTATTGAAAATCATTAGAGAGAAGACAGAACTTCGTTTCACAGTGGGCTGACAAATTTTTAAGAGAAACCACATATTCCTTTCTTTCCAGGTATCAGCTTTCTCTGACTGGACTGTTAGCCGTGCGACTTCTGGGAATCTTGTCATCTCTCCTCCCAAGATGCTAAAATGTATCCAGTGTATTTGCCTTGTTGTGGCCTTACTTGTGATTGCTGAAGGACTTCCTGCCAAACGAGTAGAGGACTATTATGGAGTTGGTATCAATAATTGAGACTGTAAAACTTGCCATTTTTGCGAGCATTCAATTTTCATGAATATATAAATATATGATTCGCGCAAATTCAATGCACGCGAAAATGGAATGTTGTGGCCTTACTTGTGATTGCTGAAGGACTTCCTGCCAAACGAGTAGAGGACTATTATGGAGTTGGTATCAATAATTGAGACTGTAAAACTTGCCATTTTTGCGAGCATTCAATTTTCATGAATATATAAATATATGATTCGCGCAAATTCAATGCACGCGAAAATGGAATAATGGTATATATGTATATATATTGGCCTCTTAGAAGTCGCAAAATTATGATCTTCGAAAAAACGAGAAATCGCGAATATTGCTGTTGATTAACGGTATTTAAATCATTTGACAATATATGCTGCCTTGCTAACTATGTGCGTCTAATTTACAGAGGCTCGTTATCGTTGTTAATTGGTTAATTAGGTTGATTATGGCGGGGTGAGGTAGGAATAAATGGAGATATTACCTACCTCGACCCCCCCGCTCCTTATAATCAACCTAATTCACCAATTAACAACGGTAACGAACCCTGCGGTTTAATTGGGCAACCCACCGACGGTCGTCAGCTTCCCATTGATTTTAGGTAGCTCATACTAATTATCATACGTCTGTTAATTAGGTTATGTAGAAAAAAAAGTACACCAGCCACGCCGGCACCGAAAATTATCACAGACGATCATCGAGGTGAAAGCTGAATTTAAGTATCCAACTCTTTTTCTGAATAGAGCCCTTCGAACACAGTAGGAAGATATCGTTGTATGGACTGAAATAAGCTTCTACATGATCACTGTTTAAAGAAATCGCAATTGATAATCCTGGTATACTTGTTACATTATAAATATATTTCAACAGGCGCGTTTTCGTGGCTCTGATTTCAAGACAGTTGCAGTTAATATTAGTATCAAATTGATCTGGCTGAGTTGGGTACATTTGAGTTGGTAATTCACTCAATTTTCACTCTTACTGGAGTGAAAAGGAGATGGTACGATAAGACGGCATTTTTCCCTATACGTGGTGCGGTTGAAATCGAAGAAATAAAATTTCCTAAAACGATTGTGTTTTAATGTAACGGCAAGAGAAATGTATGTAAACACTATCTGAAAGTTATAGCTCGATTGCGTTATGATTATAGTTTAAGACATGAAATTGAAATCCGCGAATTCGTGAAAAGAGGGTCGAAATCGAGTCATTTAAATGCACATTTAGACACGGAGGACACCTTGAACCAAAATATTTTCCAGCTGGGGCGATATAATGCCACTGCACATGTCTAAATGCGTTTCTAGATGACTCGATTTAGACCCTGTTTTCAAGAAATAGCACATGCTGCGGATTTCAATTTCTTAAAAAATGCCAAAATGCCGTCTTATCTTATCATCTCCTTCCACTCGAGTGTTTTAAGATAGTAGGATTACATGTATTTCTGGTGCAATTTCTTAGCAAAGCAGCTGTTTCTTATAAAGCCTGATAAATCTCAACCTTTTGCCATAAGAAGTTTTGGGGTAGGCTATATTTTTTTCACTCCATTCCTAGATCCTTGAATTCCATTCTTATGTCTCATTTATAATGCGCCACGCCACTGCCATAAAGCTAGTCGTCGACAAAAGAGAATTGGTCAACGGACCCCACTGATGAAAGGAAGATACTCATCCCACTCACTGGGTTGATACATGTGCGCATGCGCAAGCAGGCGTTTTCTATCCCAGCAAAAAATCGCTCTCTAATATTTACAGGGTGCCGATTCATGTATCTGTACAACTTCAAGTCCGTTATTTTTGTGTTATTGTTTTGGTTTCGAAATACTTCTGTTTGAGTATAATAGCTATGAATTTAATTTAAAATACTCTAAAAGGGACGATAGGTTCGCCGGCTATCGTAAAACGTTGGAACTACTGCGCGGACGCGGAAGCTTCAGGGTAGTGATCGGGTCATAGATACACAAACGCATGTGTTCATGCCAAGGTCAACGGCAATGTCAACGTGCCGTGATTTGCAATCACTGTGGACATAAGTTTGGGATACACTACACTGTCCACAGCATATGGTCGCTGCGACAATAACAATCATGGTTGCCCGGGGTGTGACCATAAAAGTTGTGGTCATAAATATATGGCCAATAGGATGCGACCATAAGATTAGTGGTCATCATTATCTAGTCAACAATGCTGACAATAACTTTTATGGTCGAATCTATATATCGATCATCATTTATAAGATCATTTTTGCCGACCCACATTTTTATGGTCCTTTTCTATGTGCTTAACGAGTTGCAACCATAAAAATGGTGGTCGCATATATAGATTATAGCTTGACAAGCATTTATATCGTCACTTTTCCGAACCCCATTTTTATGGCCATCTTCATTAATTCTTAATGAGTGGCGACCGTGAGAAATCTTGTATGGTCACTTTTGGCCATAAATTTTGTGGTCGCTGCGGTAAGTCTTCTGCATAATTTAAATAGATGTACTATCTTTCACTTCGCCAAGTTTTCGCCAGGAAAACCTGGTTGCGCGAGTGGCAATTACGGACCGTAATTGACAGAACAGCCGATCTGTTGTTTAGAGCCGCTGGTACTTCCGCTGTGACGATTTTGACTTCGCTTAGCCTGGTATACCCGGACTTACTGTTACATTACTTTTATATACAAGTTTGCTAGGGAAACCCAGAAAGTCTCGTTCTGCGTCTTGCTGTACCGGGATTTCTTTTTCAAGATTTCAGTGAACGTGGCACTCGTTTGCAGTTTATATTATTGTGTTCCATCCAGCAAAGGTGCTTTTGTGTTTCAAATTCTTAACGTACGGCCGTAGTATGGTGTTCTATTTGTGCCAAGTTTGCGTCGCGTGGCGACTTTTAGAAACTCGTCACTCGCCACGCGCCGTGGACCTCTCCGGCGCGCGGCGACTGGCGACTTTCTGCTATCTCTTAACCTGCAAAAACTCTCTAGTCGCCACCCGCCGTAAAACACAGCGAGTTTCGCTCTATCTCTCAACCTGGAAAAACTCGCCGCGCGCCACTCGCCGGATGAACCACGGCGCACGGCGACTGGCGACTTTTGACTGTAGTGAAACTCGCCACTCGCCACGCGCCGTGGACATCTCCGGCGCGCGGCGACTGGCGACTTTCTGCTATCTCTTAACCTGCAAAAACTCGCCAGTCGCCACCCGCCGTAAAACACGGCGAGTTTCGCTCTATCTCTTAACCTGGAAAAACTCGCCGCGCGCCACTCGCCGGACAAACCACGGCGCGCGGCGACTGGCGACTTTTGACTTCTGAAATTCTCAGGACTTTTTCTCAAGTGCGCATGCCCGAGGAGCATCAATTATGCAGTTGCAATATCATAAATCACAGTCGCGATCTCATAGAATTTGAGGAAGTAAAAAAAAATATGGAAACTGCTGAAAGAAATACATCTTTTCATCTTTAAAAATAGGGTCTTGATAGTTTGTAGGGTTTGTGATACAGGAAATATCAACCCAACAAAGAGCCGCTCTATGGATTAAAACAGCAATAAAGGATATCTTATACAAATATATCGCTCGTTTTTCACATAAAACTTACGAAGAGAGAAATTCAATCATCCAGAGAAAATGTTAGCATTTTTTCTTACTTTTTTAATCAGTATGACGATGACGCTCTATTCGCTTTCTTAATATTTCATACAGCATATTAGTTGCTTATAAAACAAAATTCCAGAGTCGACTGCTTTATTGTATCTTAAATAAGGAACAATTTCAAAGCGATTCATCCTGAATTGAAAACGATATGCTGTTTTATAAATATATATAGGCACGACGATTGAAAATGTTGTCTTGGTGTAAAATTTTTAAAATATATCAGCAGATAATAACGAGAGTATGCAAGTTCTGCACAGAAACGGATAACGAGTATTTTAATAAAAAAATATCTGCACATTTGACAAAATTAGATTGCCCTATATGCGTATTGCATTAAAAAGAACTTGTTTCAAAAAACAACTATGTTAATTATTACAGATAGCTTACATCTTCAAAATTAGTCACATAGCATCAGATCTAGCTGGAGAGTTCATTCATTAGAAATTATGTATATTTATGCACGAGGAAGAGATTTAAAATGAAATTAAATGACAGCATGTTTCGAACAAAATATTCCGCTAATTGATGCTCTCCGGGCATGCGCACTTGAGAAAAAGTCCTGAGAATTCCAGAAGTCAAAAGTCGCCAGTCGCCGCGCGCCGTGGTTCATCCGGCGAGTGGCGCGCGGCGAGTTTTTCCAGGTTAAGAGATAGAGCCAAACCCGCCGTGTTTTACGGCGGGTGGCGACTGGCGAGTTTTTGCAGGTTAAGAGATAGCAGAAAGTCGCCAGTCGCCGCGCGCCGGAGAGGTCCACGGCGCGTGGCGAGTGGCGAGTTTCACTACAGTCAAAAGTCGCCAGTCGCCGTGCGCCGTGGTTCATCCGGCGAGTGGCGCGCGGCGAGCTTTTCCAGGTTAAAAGATAGAGCGAAACTCGCCGTGTTTTACGGCGGGTGGCGACTGGCGAGTTTTTGCAGGTTAAGGTGGATCAAACCTCAAACGACGTCAGCGACGTCATCACACAGGGTTACTTCCCCTGTAATAACTCTTCCAACGTCATATATCGCCTTTCCTGATAAGAGACGTTACCAGGGGAGGTAATGCCGTCGCAAATATTAGAAAACTATGGGGATATGGTCACTCAAAGCATTTTATATAAAAAAGTAGATCGAAGACCCCCACTTTTTATTTGATTAATAAAAAGATCACATGGTTGGGAAACTGTGTGTAAAATATCAGTATAGGTCACCGGGTGATTTTCGATTTGGGAGAGGGTTTCATAGTCTGAAAATGTAATTTCCAACGTCATACAGTTCGATGAAATGCCCAATTCATATACAATTATTGCATTTATGTTCAACTTTCCGGTGTTTCTAAGACCCGTGGAAGTTTCTCATTATAAATAAACAATACTTGTGAATATATATAAGTATACTTTGACTTTCTCGCCTTGTTGCGCAGAAAACTGATTTTTCATGATTTCGGCAAAAAACGGTTGATATGGTGATATTCGCGGCTACGTACAAAAAAATCTAGATCGAAGACCATAATTTTTTTAACGTTTTATTACTGGTCAGCACCCCAGCTACCCACAACAAAAATATCGGGGTTGGTCACCGCACAACGTTTTGATGTATGAACCACCTTAAGAGATAGCAGAAAGTCGCCAGTCGCCGCGCGCCGTGGATCGTGGCGGGTAGCGAGTTTCTAAAAGTCGCCACGCGACGCAAACTTGGCCCAAATAGAACACCATAGCCGTAGTGATGTAGGACTACAAGGGGTCAACCACTGAGGCGTATTAGCACGGTAATAAGACGACAAAAGTGAAGAAAGAGAGACAGAGAAGTCGCTGTTTGAACAACAACAACAACAAGTTGAACAGCTGTTACATCGGAACAAGGAAAATACCAGTATGTATATACGCCTAGATGAACAGGCCAGAAAAAGGAATAACTGTATTGCCTATTAACTTTGGATATAATAATATACTCCCATGTTTTCAAGTTGGCATATTTTACTGTCTGTCTCAGATAATATATCCGAGACGTTTTTGTCGATATTTCAGAGGCAATTTATCGTACAACATTGAAACTTCACACAGTATATAAACTAAACAATACAAACTTATTCCCCATATTTCATTAAAATCTATGGATAAAAATGGATAAAAATGACCAATACCTACCATATTATTTTGGGACCACGACGATGACGTTGATCTGCCAATGTTTTTACGTGCAGGCTTGAAGTCATGACGTCAAGAATCAACCCACAAATCTGCCATCTAATTTTTGTTTTCGCGATTTATTGAGAACTACTGGGAGGATTTTCTCGATACTTTGGAATAAAATTAGTTGTATTTTTAGATTACATGTATCTACTGTGTGAAGTTTCAATGTCGTTCAATAAATCAATAGGGTTCAAAATCTTACTCTGTCCTGAGTGGCGAGGTCCTGTATGGCGAGCCCGCCACTGGGGATGGTCTTCATTTCCCCCCCGACATGCACACGCTTAAAACTAAAGTGTTGTAAAGTGTTGAAATAACACTTTAAGTGTGTCCACAGGGACTGCACTTTAAAGTGCTGTCCCTGTGGACACACTTAAAGGGTTATTGCAACACTTTACGAGTAGGTTTCGACACTTAGTTTTAAGCGTGCACAGGCGGTCACGAGGCGAAGCATGGCCTCCCTATACCAGACCGATCTACAACAGTGCGAGATCGATCTTGGTTCCTGGAATTCAGAGCGTCGTGATGGATAGCCTAGTGTGACCAGTTAGCGATCAATTTTATTGCACTTTTTAGTGTCCGTTAAAAATTAAATGTAATAAAGAAGAACCTGTCAGGATTATTTTCTGTATCATTTTGTCCTTGTTTCCAACCGAACTTTTCAAGTTTGTATTCTTTGAAACGCACAGGGGTTACACCGAATATTTGCCGATCTGTGTAACCTATTAGTGTAGGTCCTTGAATTTCGATATTTTGACAAGTTTTATTTCATTACTGGTGACTAATTTTGTTGTATAAATAAAGCTGGCTTCTTATGAATATCCTTGCACCAAAAAAATATGTTATATTCTAACTACAGTACGCTGTAAATCATATGTTTAGGGTTAGAACACTAAAAGTTAGATTCCGTTCGAGCACACGTTTCAGCCTTAACGTATTTAGAGTTTAAACATCTTGGCGTTTAGGATTTAAACCGATGTGTTTAGATTTAAAAGACCTATGTGTTTATAACCTAAACGTCTATGCGTTTATAACCTAAACTCCATGTGTTCACAACCTAAACGCGATTAGGCCGGAACGTGTGCTCAAACAGAACCTCGCTTTTAGTGTTCTAACGCTAAACATGTAATTTAGAGTGTAGTTGTGGGTTTCAAATCACGGGGAGTTTTCATACGCTGTAAGCTTCCTGTAAATTTTACAATAATTCACTTTCATTCAATTGCTTCATCCAGGAATACGCATGGAATTATTCAAGCGGCTTTCATGACAGTCACACTGAAATGATTGAATAGTACAATATAGGAACCGTAAATGATTGCCATAATAGACATCTAGGAATTATGCACAATTAAATCTGTTCAGATTTTGAAGACTTCAATTACATTGTTCTTAGAATTATTACCCATTAGGCTTTTCTACGAATAAAATTGTTAAGATAATTACTTTCAATTTGGTATTTGATGCACAAGTATAGGTGGAAAATATCTGCAAGATTAACTGTAGTTTAGATTACATAGCTTTCAAAAAAAGTGTCAAACACGAAGAAGTGGCATGCCATCTCATACCACATGAGATAGACTGCGAAATAAGGTGTTTTATTCATGCAAGGTTTGGCAAACGTATCCATAGTCTGTGCTGATATAATCAGTTTCTAGCTAAAATCCTATCGTAGATTATGGAGTTATTATACAACTATAAGCCATAAAACAAAGACGTCCCCAGTAGCGAGGTCCTCCGTGGCGAGCTCGCCACTCAGGACGGGTAGGATTTTGAATCCTTATCTCCGAAATATCGCCAAAAACATATTATGTGCGACAGACAGTCGTTATTCTGTTCGCATAACATACTGCAACAACAACGCAAAACAATATCGCACGTAACTTAATTTCTGCGAGAAAAAAGTCAGCAAAATTACAGGCATTCTGATTTGAGGCGAGTAGTCAAACTTAAAGCATGGGACATGCTATGTGCCTGAATCATACAAACGCATTTGAATTTTTGTGAAGTAGATTCTATCATGATTTTGTAGCCTACTTTAGCAGGTCAGGGGAAAAGTACTAACTGGGATATATCCCAATTGGGATAAAATATCCATGTCAGAAGTAGAATATTTATGTTACGATCAACCTGGCATATTTTGCTATTCTATTCGTATAAAGACCTACAACAGTGGTGAGTGATGGGATGTATACGGCAACAACTACTCGAAAAAATAACGCACATAATCGCAATATCGCAGAGAATAATTTTGCAGAGTAAAAGTCAGCAAAATTATACATTGGCACATTTCTGAAGAAGATTCTATCTTGTTTTTGTAGTTTGGATGCCAGAAATCACTATTATGAGCCTAGTATGAGAATTAGTCACAATATCCCAATTAAGATATTTCAATATGCAAACTTGGATTTCATATCGCTCTGAGCCGTTTACTATGCAGATCGGTCACAATATCTCAATTTTGATATATTTCAATGGGGGGGAGGTTATAGAACTTTGAGGAATATATTTGATTCAACTTTCCCGACTAGCTCGCAAGTTAACCCATTGTCTGTTCCAATAATCTGGAGGTCATCACCTTATGCTAAGGGCACACATGAAGCAGGTTACTGACACCATCCCAAATCGGCCTGGATATATGCATGTATCAAAATGGGATATTCATCACAGTTAATATATTTTAGGGAGTGGAGAGCACCATCACCATACTGGTGTTATTAATTTATTTCTGCAAATGTATTGATTTCATTCATCCACATACCAATATACATTGTACTAGCACAGGGATGATGTGACCAAGACTGAGCCTGAGTTATTGATAGAGCGTAAAACAGCTATGTCATGGGATATCGGGACCTCACCATTGAGAGAAATGTAATGTTCTACTTCTGACACGTCTGATTGACTTAAGGATGTGTACTTTTACCGTTGTTTCATTGAAATGTTTATACTCTGGTTTAGATGGTTGAACTGTCAATGGGAGCAGTACCACCAACAAACATTTTAGGAGAATGAAACAGTCAACATCTGATGTCAGTATGGTCAGACTCACTCTTGAACACACTCGTCTCCCTTGACGATATGGCTATGGGAATCTGCCTGCACTGAATAGTAACATCGTAGGATGAATAAATGGTGAGCAAAACATTACTCTGTGAACTCCCATACAACATTTTCCAGGCATGAGGTAAATGTCAGATACTACATTAAAGTTGGTGAATGTTAACCCTATCTGGCCTGGGCTTTTTGGCACCTGTAATTATTTTTCTTACCCCTTGAGCTTGGGGGCTGAAACTTATCACACTATACCCTTGGGTCAAGCTCTACCAGAAAACGTAAAAAAATCCAAGATGGCCGCTTTGATGACGTCACAGTGACGTCATTTTCAAAAACGGCATTTTTTGGTCGATTTTTCGGTCTGATTTTCTGAATTTTTTATTTTTGCAATTTCTCCGCAAAAACTGCATGATAAATTAGTAAAAATTAATGTGATGTGAAATAAAATAGTTTTTGCCCACTTTTCATCGCGGAAAAGCAGAAATTTTGAAGAATATGACAAAAATATCACTTTTCTGCTATCCCATGTGACCGCCATCTTGGATTTACCCATGATCCTCTGCTCGGGGGGTTATGCAAATAGGCTCAAAATGACCCCAATAAGACAAACTATAAAGTCGCGGAGTTTCAGCTCTCCATTTTTGTCGTTCCGGATATAGCGCAGAAAGTTTGGTAGGGGGGCCATAATGCCCCCCCCCCAGGCCAGATAGTATGTTCGTGAAATATCATAGCACATTCACATCATTCCCATGTTTTCAGTTATCATCATTTTGAAGATATTCAGCAAATAACATATCATATAACAAATTATTTAGTGGCTGAGATTACCTATTGTAGAAACCACGTTCATTATTAATACCATGTGCATTAAAACAACATTTGCGTCATCAGAAGGGCTGCCTGAGCCTTGTAAATCAGAAATAGATCTCTAATAATGTTTTCCAATTATTCTAGCTTTCTGTAGAACCCAATCGACAGCACAGCTTCTGTGATTAACTGGACAATAGGATAGAAGAGCCGCAAGTGGAGGGCTGTGGTGATAATCGCTTGATTCACTTGCTCTTTACAATGTCCACATGGACTCACTTGGCAGAGATCACCTAACATAAGTCGCAATTCACAGTCAGATATCTAAACAACAGTCATTTTATTGAGATGTGAGTTGAGGTGAGAATGTATGGTCCCTCTTTCGTGTAAAAATCACATAACGAACAAGAACAATAGTCTGTTTGAGTAGAATATAGAACACCGTTCGACGCAAATTCGCCTCACTGCGCATGCCCGAGATCTAAAAAAAAACCCGGGCGTGCGCAGGTCTCTCTACGCAGGAGTTTTGCGCAAGTAAGATGTCACTTCCGGTTTGGGTGAATCGGGCGTGACCTGGGTAGGGTTGTTTGACCTCTATGTGGGTCATAGGTGTACATGCGGGTACTTTTATGATTGAATGATAGCAATGCATGTAGTGTATGTGGGGTTTTTCCATGTCTCTGGGCCCTAATGAGGCGTGGACTTGGGGTACCTACGGTAGGATTTCGGTGACGTCAGCGTTTCCATCCGGGAACTAGGATTGCTTTCGGTGACGTCCGCGCGACCATCCGGGTACTAGCATTTCGTTGCAATGCATGTAATGTATGTGGGGTTTTTCCATGCCTCTGGGCCCCATCGTGGACTTGGGGTACCTAAGGCAGGATTTCGCTGACGTCCGCGCGTCCATCCGGGTGCTAGTATTTCGCCGACGTCCGCGCGTGCATCCGGGTTCTTGTATGAAGGTGTATAAAAGTCTGGATTTTCATGACATTGCTTCATTCATTGGCCTACCTGACCTCACCAGCCTGAGCCTGCCTGACCAGCCTGAGCCTGACCTGACGAGAGGAGCTAATACCAGTGGATATACCTCAGCCTGCCTGACCGATAGCCTGAGGCGTGAAGAAGATTTTCCAGAGGAGCGCCACCGGCTGAAGCCTTGCCCGAAGACGAGCCTTTCAGTGCAGTGTACCGACGCCACTGGAACAGGATACGCCATTGCTTCCACCGTCACCTTTTGGACTTTCCGACTACACGACCTCACGTATGTTCCTACCTACGCCGAGAGCATTTTTACAGACCAAGTTATAGCTTTCAAGTTGAATATGACATTTGGGTACATCTTACGGCACAAAGAGACGGACCAGTTACGGTATTATTATCCCAGTAATAATACCTATGTGTTTGACCAGCCGTTCACGGTGACGGATGCTATTTCTCTGGAGCCACTCATCGACCAACTCACTACGTTGGATCCTTTGGAATGGGCCCGGTTGCAACGTCCCAACACCAAATGGACTGTAGAAATGGTGACGAACGTCACATTTGTCTTAACCAAATCCAGAGAACATCCCATCGGCGCTCCTGTTATTCTCGCGGCTGCTCCTTCGAAAAGGCAATTATGCGTTAACGCGAGACGCAAATGGGCCCTACAGAAACCGGAAATGTCTGTTTCGGTGTTTGGCCGTTCATTTGGACCAGTGTGATCCCAGAGTATTAAGAGGCACAAGACATGGACCCGCGGTGGTTCCGGGGAGTGCCATTCGAGTATTTGGATGTCGTGGAATCGCTTTTCCAGGTGAATATTTTGTATACCGTTCACTACCGAAGAAGGAGGAGGAGGAGACAAATGTGGCTGGATTGGTTCATCGCTCAACAGAACGGTATGCCTCTACGATGAATGTCAATGTCTTCGACAACAGCGGGGTGAGTCATTTTTTCCTCATCTACGATATGAGCCTGTACACGCAATCCTGCAGTTGTTCTCAATGCCATCGGGTGTTTCATCACTCTGGGCTTTTACATCGGCACGAGAAGACTTCGGACAACACTGTGAAACGGAAATTTCCTGGTGGTGTGTACCATAACACGCCTACTATTTTCGGAGAGCTGGCTGATGAGGGTCTTGACATACCACTACAGGGCCGTTATTTTGCCTACCGGGCGTGTTACGATTTCGATGCCATTTTGGAATCCATAGACATTTTCTCAGACAAAACACAGTGGGCGCAGCGCCATATTCCGCTGAGGGTCAGCATTTCCACCAACGTGCCCGGCTATGACGCGGCGCCCGTGTCCACCGGGGACTCCCATGAGCGACGTTAAACCCTATTCCCTCACTCACTCCCATGAGTTGATTACCCGGATGGGAGTATATTTAGAGGAAGTCTGTGCGGCCAGTACAGAGCTGTTGGTGCCTAAGTTCCAGGACGTACTGAACTTATTCGACTCCTACGATACCTGGGCCAGTTACCTGTGCCCGGCTTCCATGCGGGTCGATACGGTCTCAACATGGCGGAGGAATTTCTCTGATGCGGCATAACATGTTGAAGACACCGATTCTCGTAAAATCAGCGAAGCAACTCCGAGCGCGGTCTAGACTTAGATGGGTGACCTCGTGCTGTACTGCTGGGCTGATAAGTGTCCAGGGTAATAGGAACTAATGGCGATAATAATTGCTATGCTAATAACTCGCCAGCGGTGACATCTGGGAAAGTTAATAGTACCCACTGTCAATTAGAGAGTGCTATATAAAATTCCTCAAGGTAGCACATATGGCCCCCAAGTCATCTCTCGAGTACACACATAAATCACAGCAAATCCTACTTCGTAGGTCCTGTGACACTGCCATGTGAATGTGATGAGAACGTATTATGGTATTTCTTTTGGACGCAGCATGTAGCGCTTTTGTTTTCACACTGACATCTTCATCTTTGTCGAGAACCTCTAATATTATAGGCATGAGACCATCATCCAGTGCAGCTTGCTGACAATATGGGTTGTTTTGAACAACGATCCCTAGGAGACCCAGGCTTTTGGAACGCACTCCTGCACTACTGCTCTGTTGCAGGATTGGAAATATCTGGAAACCACCAATCTTATGAAGATCTGTGAATAGGAAATAAATAAACTATATCAGAATCAGGAGGACGATAGAGAACATAATTTCACAGATGATTTATCAGATATTTTACAGTTAACTATTCAGAAATGGAATAATTAATATTTAAGCATAACTATTTTTGGAATCTTGCATATTGATTGCATCAGCACAGCAATGCATATCTGGATGCAGGGAAAGTAACTCCCCCGGAAGGAACCCGTGCTCATGTAGGCATGTGCGTGACTGAGGACAAAGACAATACTAAGAAAAGAAAAATAAGCTTTCAAACTATATGAGATTATGGAGAGGGACAATGCTTAGGTGGAGAGAATGGTGCATAATCTTAAAAATAGCTCAACCAGCAAAAGTGTGATTTTTCAGATGCAGTGTGCATGTTTTCTGCTGAACAGGAAGGACATCTTTGGAACAAGGGGTTTACAAGTTTACCCATGAATGAGAGATGCCATGATTGTCATTTCTCAAGCTTATTTGTTAGTGAACATGGAATTGTGCTGTCAAGATCAGAGAGTCATTTGCACACCCTGCCCCTTAGCGAAGCCCATGAACATCTGCGCCCGAATGATAAATCTGCATTTGCTCATGTGTGCCACTGCCACGGTACAGAAACCGAACATTCGGTTGCTGATTTTAATTTAAAATGCAGTCTCTCGAATTTAAAGACACTGATCACTCTCTCTCGCCATTAATCTCCTGAAAATTACTCTTGGAGATTATGATAACTCTCCTAGGAAATGTATTGAATATTAGGGAGAGTGCTCACTCGTGCAATGCAACCTTCAAACGAGTGATCAATGTTCAGCTCTCCTTGATTTTTCAAACACCATAGACTGATCCTGTCCAGATTGAGCCAGATCGATGTCCTCACACCACCCTGTTACCTCCTCTAGAATGGACTCATTCCTTCAAATGCACCACAGGATTTGTGGACATGTCTGTCAGCACTTGTGACAGCCATTCTCTCCTCTGAGAAAGTGAAAAAGAGGTAACTTTATAAAACTGAACATCTTCGAAATTAGGATAAGCGAAAAAGAGGTCTTGTGTTTCTGGTCAGTAACTGTGTCGTTCTAACCAGCATACGTAATCAATTCGTTCAAGTTTCTTTCAAGTTTTTTTTCAACCAAAAGTACTAATTTAAATTGTGTCGGTGGCTTGTTTTGAACTTCATTTTGGTGTTTTGTGTTATTTATGATCATATCATACGTTTGGCAGATTAATGCGCGTATGAGGCCATACTTAAAAATATATTTGTCGGGCGTATTATACGTCTATCCCTGTAGCAATTTCACGTGGGTAGTGGAGACTATAGCCGCTGTTCGTTATTTCTACAGAGTTGTTTTGTGTAAAATTTACCTTAAATTCTTGGAGAAGGCTTGGAGTAGTCTACGAACGTGAAAATCGTGGTTTTTCTCATCAGTAAACTTTGTCAAAGTTGTCGAAACGAATACCATTTTGAGCACTGCTATTATGGGATGGCAGGATGACAATTTCCGGGGGCTCGACCCTAGCATGGCATGGTGGTTGGTTGATGGTCTCGTATGTTAATGTATGCAGCACTCTCCTCGCACCGGTTACTGGTAAGATTTCCAAACCCAACCTCATAACTAGGCGCCTACTTGCTGAAGTGTTTGTAACATTCGTGCAAGTGTCTCGGGTGTAAGGTTTGTGTTTTAAGGGACATGTGAACGTGGTTCAAATTAAACAGCAAACTGCCAACAGTGGTTTGAAGAACTTGCGCGTGCGTATCAGCCCAGTGAGCAGGTTGGCTTAACACGTGCACGACTGCCCATCGTTCAATCAGCAATAAACCACACCCTGCATACCAAACTGCTGCTCCAACTTCCGCCGGAGGGTCAACTTCCGCCGGAGGGAAATTACAAATTAGAGAAGCTAAATAAGTTCAGATTTTTCATTTTTTGGGTAGTTTTCACGTATTTACTACTCGACAATTGAATGAGAAAATGTTCTCAATGGGACGCGTTAGCAATTCGTGTGAAATTTTCAACTCGTCCTTGTATTATTTTTTAATTACAATTCATTTTATCTGACATTAAGAGCTAGATTGCAACATAACAGTGATTAGATGCTTAAAAAATCATCTATCTTTGTATCCTTCGCCAAATAAGTTATAGATATATGAAGAATAGTTCCTTAACAGCAGGCTGATAGCTTGTAGTTTCAAATAGTTCAATGTACTACAATGTTAGATTTTCTAGCCCATGCATGTTCGTATATGAAACAAATACCGCCGGAGGAACATGTCTCGAAGATACGATTACCGCCGGAGGATCTAATCTCTAATTGCATTTGTCTATATGTACACGATCAGTCCAATTTACTACATGTTAACCATGCAGACATTGCCATGATCATCACTAATTTTATCCTCGACATTCACGCCCATCGTGCCAAGGATTTGTCGTCAGCATTGTAATTTTCCGGTCTCTTTGGCGAATCATTCTCCCCTGTGTAACCCCCTAAATTGTCGGTGAAACAACCAAATTTCTGACAGTATGAGATATACAATCTGACGCCGTGAGAATGTTGCGAATGTGTATCCGTCAGATACAGTCAAACGCTGTTGCAAGCATCTATTTAGAGCACCATTAAGCGTTTCTGAACAAGAAGTACCGTAATAGATAACCATTTCTGAGTTTATTGGGTTGTTTAAACTACACGGTTTATGGAAAAATTAGGTAATAAAGATAGGATTTGGTTAGACCCTGTGATTATATTGGGTCTGATTTTAGTTAGACTGGGGTCCGGCTAGGCCCCGGAAGCTATGGGGTTCTAGGCAGCGGGAGACGCATTCTGACCAATTCCCAATGGATAAAATCGCAAATCATCTCTCAATTATCGCTCGTATTTTGATATTATTTGTGTTTTTCTGTGAGGGTTCCTGGAATTGTTTTTGAAAATCTAAACGTGAAATGGCGCGTTCTGGCTTTTTGACAGATATTTCCCACTTTCGCGAACTGTATTTTTTAGAATGATGTACAAAGAAAAGTAGAATGGTTTTTGAAATGGAATTAATCACTTTTTATGGTCTCTACTGAGGAATTTTTGCATTTTGACGGAATATTTGGACTTTTGTAGAGTGAACTAACGGAACCAACTTTCTTCTCTCTAGTAGGTCGGGGATATTCTTAAATCTATATTTAAAATTGTGCTTTCTAGACAGTACAGCCTATTTTCGATTTGTTTTGGATAACCCTATCTGGCCTGGGCGATTTTGGGATGTACCGCAGCCTGGCCACCCCCCTAAATATTTTCGCTATCTCTAAGGCTAGAGAGCTGAAACTTACCACACTATATCTTTGGGTCACGCTCTAGAAGAAAATGTAAAAAAAATCCAAGATGGCCGCCATGATGACGCCACAGACGTCATTTAGTCCATGAGCCAGACCCCAAAATTTCATCAATTGGTACCACCTGGGGTGGCAAATTCTCATTATGTTTTTTTGAAAGTCCTATATCCTTAGATGGATAAAAACTTTGAAAGCAATCCGGGACACACAGCTTAGTGATAGTAATCACCTCTTAAAGACGAACACCCGTGTCCAATCTGAGGGACCAGATTTGGGGGTAGGGGAAATATAAAGTCGAATATCTTTGCAAGTAATTGTGATATAGTGACATTCGGCCACTCAAAATGTTGGTAATCTGATCCTCTATATGTTGGTATATGTTAAATGCTAATATTTCACTTAGGTAGGTCACCAGAGGTCAAAAGGTCACGAAATCTGAACCCTGTCTAAAACGTGACCACCTGTAGGAAAACTCGCTGCAGATACCATACCAATGAGACTTTCTTAACCTAAATGGGTTCAAATGGAAGCCAAGAAGTACCAAAGTCTAAAATAATTCTAAACAAGTGGAGTTTATTATTATTTAGACTGTGGCACAGAACTGTTTTTGATGCATTTTCAAAAATGGTCTTTTTATTGCGCTAAAACCAGGCAAAATTGTATGAAGTTAGACAGCTTGAAATTAGTTGCATATTTTGACAAATAACGTCACTTGGAAGAGGATATGGGGCTACCACCCACCAAGGCCCTGGAAAATGCGATCAGAATGCGCAAACAACTCTTTCAGGACATGCTGCCTCAGTGGTATCCTGAACTGCCCGATGATGCTTAGGTCACACCGAGCAAAGATGGAACTTTCTCAAAGGACGGCTTATGATTGGACAAGAGCAGCTGAGAATATGACAGATGCAGCACCAAATGGCGGCCTCTGATCGGACAAGAGTCTTCTTGAATTGTAAACATGTCCAACGCGGCTGTTGTTGTTGTTGTTCTCTCATCTGTCATCCTTGTTGTTGTTGTTCTCTCTCCCGTCTATATCATGGCGGCGTCAAGGTGTTATGCTAGGGCGTTATGGCGTAATGAAGGTCGTTGACGGGCGTCATTGCTTTTCCAATGAATTAGTGACAATTCCATGAAAATCGGAGCTTTTGGGCTAATTCACCAAGGCGTTGAAGCGTTGAGCTTGGCGTTGGCGGGTGGTGCTACAAGATGCCACTTCAAACGACGCATTCGGACCCAGAATGATCCATTTCTACCCCAAACACCTTCCTTCAAACCCCCAAAATATCCACTTTGGCTACTACTCGTAAACTCATTCACTCACTCACCATCGTTAGTGCGTCCATGCGTTAAGACGGGCGTTGAACATGCCTCATTCACTCACTCACTCACTCACTCTGGGAGTTCATTTGGACCATTTTGGCTCCATCCGCCCATCGTCGGGCAGTTCAGGATACCACTGAGGCAGCATGTCCTGAAAGAGTTGTTTGCGCATCCTGATCGCATTTTCCAGGGTCTCGGTGGGTGGTAGCCCCATATCCTCTTCCAAGTGACGCTTGGTTTTCATGATGGACCTGTGCGTGGGGTCGCCTTTCATTTCAAGCGATAGTAAGGTATACTGTTCATAGATCGCCATGGCTGTTTTCCTGATGCCGGGGCGCATTTGGCTGTTGTAAGTTATCCTTTCCGGCGTCCTCGATTGCTGCAGCGTGAGTATTGATAGCTGCTCTCACAATACGATCCCAGAAGGTGGGTTCTGCTTCACTTTCCTCGGACGTACGCTGCCTATCTGAGGTCAAGCTCTCCGTATCACTAGATAAACTCTCAGCAATATCTGTTTCGTTATCACTCGATGGACTCTCATCACTCTCTGTATCGGGTTCTTGTGCCTCGGAGTCTTCAATCCCATGTATATTTCTCTCATGTCGCATCACATCGTATCGTTCGCACTTAGAGCAAGTATAAGCCATGTTGACGCTTGAACGTCGACTGTGCGTGTTTTGGGAATACGCTTGCATTTATAGACAGTAACGCCCATCAACGCTTAGCTTAACGCTTCAACGCCTTGCTGAACTAGCGCAGAAGTCCTGATTTTCATGGAATTGCCACCGATACATCGAAATGTAGTGACGCCGTCAACGCCCGTCGTTACGCCTTAACACCCGTCTCAACGCCTCAACGCCCTATCTTTACGCCTTAACGTCCGTCTCAGCGTCTTAACGAGCGATAAAGGGGATTTTGAGGACGATTGACCTTTGACCCCTGCGGACACCCATACCTGGTGCACTCGCATCCTGGTGTACCCTATGCCATACGGGCACGATGGCTCTGATGTTCTATACTTGAAACTGGTTGCAATGTAAATACATTGTAACATGAAAGTCCCAAGTAAACATGTAGAAAATCAATAATTCACAATCTTTGACCTTGACCTCTGGTGACCTAATTACCTCGAAATGTAGCTTAACTAATCCCTGAATAGACCTAAGACATGACCATTAGCATTTGGAGTAGTTATTTGTCAAAATATGCAACTAATTTCAGGCTGTCTAACTTCATACAATTTTTGTTTTTAGCGCAATAAAAAGATCATTTTTGAAAATGCGTCAAAAACAGTTTTGTGCCACAGTCTCAATAATAATAAACTCCACTTGTTTAGACTTATTATATACTTGGGTACTTCTCGGCTTCCATTTCAACCCATTTCTGTTAAGAAGGCCCATTGGTATGGTATCTGCAGCGAGTTTTCCTACAGGTGGTCACGTTTTAGACAGGGGTCAGATTTCGTGACCTTTTGATCTCTGGTGACCTACGTAATTGGCACCAACATATAGAAGATCAGATTACCAAAGTTTCGAGTGGACAATTGTCACTATATCACCATCACTTGCAAAGTTATTCAGCTTTATATTTCTCCTACCCCAAAATCTAGTCTCTCAGATTGGACTCCAGTGTCCATCTTTAAGAGGTGATTACTACCTTTAAGCTGTGAGTCCCGGATTGCTTTCAAAGTTTTTTTTTTGTGCATCTATGGATATAGGACTTCCAACAAACATAATGAGAATTTGCCACCCCAGGGGATTTGGGAGTACGCTTGCGTTTATAGACAGTAACGCCCATCAACGCTTTGCTTAACGCTTCAACGCCTTGGTGAACTAGCACAGAAGGTCTGATTTTCATGGAATCGCCACCAATACATCGAAATGCAGTGACGCCGTCAACGCCCGTCGTTGGCTCTGATGCTCTATACTTGAAACTTGTTGCAATGTAAATACATTGTAATGTGAAAGTCCCAAGTAAAAATGTAGAAAATTAATAATTGACAATCTTTGCCCTTGACCTCCGGTGACCTAATTACCTACAAATGTAGCTTAACTAATCACTGAATAGACCTAAGACTTGGCCATTAGCTTTTGGAGTAGTTATTTCTCAAAATATGCAATTAATTTCAAGCTGTCCCACTTCATACAATTTTGCCTGTTTTTAGCGCAATAAAAAGATCATTTTTGAAAATACGTCAAAAACAGTTCTGTGCCACCGTCTAAATAATAATAAACTCCACTTGTTTCGACTTATTATAGACTTGGGTACTTCTTGGCTTCCATTTGAACCCATTGACGTTGAGAAAATCCCATTGGTATGATATCTGCAGCGTGTTTTCCTACAGGTGGTCACATTTTAGTCAGGATTCAGATTTCGTGATCTTTTGACCTCTGGTGACCTACATAATTGACAGATTAGCATATAACAGATACCACCATATAGAGGATCAAATTACCAACATTTTGAGTGCCCAAATGTTACTATATCACCATTACTTGCAAAGTTATTTAACTTTATATTTCCCCTACCCCCAAATCTGGTCCCTCAGATTGGACTCGGGTGTCCATCGTTAAGAGGTGATTACTACCATTAAGCTGTGAGTCCCGGATTGCTTTCAAATTTTTTTTTGCATCTATGGATATAGGGCTTCCAAAAAAACATAATGAGAATTTGCCACCCCAGGTGGTACCGATATCTGGTCTGGCTCATGGACTAAGTCATACACGCTGATAGCGGCCCAATTGACTATGGAGTCTGAAAACTGAACAAAATTCTCACATGGATGCCTAGGTGTCTCGAGGTATAACCGTTGGTGGCGATGAAAACTGGCCAGACGACTTAATTATCTCAGCAAATCATACATTTATACCGGACAACATGGCCTTGGCTTTCAGACTCCTGTCTACACTGAGTAGAATATGAACGCTGGCCTCTATGTGCTTCTCCGCCATCAAACGTGCATGGATAAACCTTGATGGCATCTCAACTGACTTAGGCTTTTGAAGCGGTGTCCACATTCCTCAGGTTTTTCCTTTGTTGCTGGCCGATTGTGCGTGGCAGGTACACACGGTCTAGCGGGAAACGTCTCGGACAAACACCGCTTGAAAGACGATGCATCAGTTCGTGGACCACCGTCGAGCACTTTCGCGACCTGAAACGAGTCCATGTTAGGTGGGAAATCCGCACAGGATGTTGCTCGTCTTAACCGCTTCACTGATACTGTCGAATTCCGTGTAGCACATCACGTTGATTGTGCTTCTGAAGATTTCTAAATAAATCGTAAGTTGCCTTGCTTGATGAGGCTCATCTGGTAGTAGTTCTCTAAGGTCAGATCGAAGGTCGGGGTCAGATCTAGCGAAGTCCTCCCTACCAATGTGGTTTCCTCGTCCTGTCGCTGTAAACAGGTTCTGGTAGGCACAGAAGAAATTACCTCGTCCAAAGTTCGGCTTTAGGGCAGTGGCCGGAATTTACTATCCATCCACATGCAGGGCCATACAATTTATGGTGAAACGGGTTCTCCTCCTAGGCCCCATTCAAACTGGTATTCCCCACACAGGCCAAGATCAGACGCTTCGGAAGTTCCCAAAGAATAAATTATCCTGGTTGGCGCTCATATTCTCTGTAGGCACAAAGTGCACTTTCGGCTTGCACACATCATGGTTGTTTTTATCCCGAAGGTTTTGAGGTGAACCAATTGTACGGCTAGATTATGTTTCTCTTAACGAACAAACAGTAATTCATTGTGGATGATCTTATGTAGGTGACGTAGCAAAGGTCGGCGTCATCCGTATAAGTCGCCAACAATGGTATTATTGCCATACATATGTATGTGTGTTTGTATACATGCTAATATATATCACATATATTTATACCAGCGCTTCATCCCCAATGCTAATTTTCGGTACCTTAAAACCAAACTTCTTTCGAAGAATTAAACTTTAGGTTTATCGTACACGCCAAGGTTGTCACGTGTTGCCAATTGGATTCTTCCCTGCTCCTTACATGTAAATTAGCATATGTGAATCCAGCAGCAAAGGGGGTTACTCTTCCATCACCGGTAAACCCGATCGGAATAAAAATGGTGCTAAGTAACTACCCTGAATTAGATTTACTAATTAGTTTCACAAACGGATTCGATATTGGGCACTTGGGGAAACTATGCTGTTACTGTCTCACGTAATAATTCTTCTGCTATGCAAAATCCTGCTAGCTAGCGTAGAAGCTAAATTAGACAAAGAGATGTCGAAAGATCTAGTTGCTGGTCATGGTTTGCGCACCATTAGACTTAGTCCCCCAAAAGGAACCTAATACTTTTAGGGGCCCTTGGTGGCCAAGTGGCCTAAGGCGCATCGCTTGATGGCAAAAATCAATTTAGAGGATGCCTTCCGCATCATACCTATCGAGCCAGCGAATTACCCCTAATTGGGGTTTACCTGGGGCGGCAAGTATTTTTATAACCGGTCCCTCTCGATGGGATGCTATTCCTCCTCTGAAATATTTGAGAGCTTAAGTCGTTCTCTGTAGTCGATTATGGCTACAAAATACGGCACATCAGGCATGACCCACATACAGGGCGACTTCATGTTCGTCGGTCCAAACGGCGCTAGCCACTGTTCTATAGCTCTTAACACTTTCATTTACTTATGTCAGTAGTTGGGCATTCCAATCAAACATGCTAAGACCTACTACCCATTAGCCACTATGGTTACGCATGGAATTCAACTGGACTTCAAAACTATGCAAACATCATTTCCAGAAGTAAACAAATCATAAACGGAAAGGCATGCTGGGTAAATTCTCGCGCTGCAAACAGGTAACCCTTATGGAGTTGCAATCTCTCATTGGCTCGCTCCTGTAGAGTCGTGGTGCTGCCTGACAGACTTTAACAAAAGGTGCATCACATGCTAACCATCATATTCGCTTGCATAAAGCTAGAGCCTATATTAATACCTGGCTTGTATTCCTTGAGTTTTTCAACGGAAAATTATTTTTCTTTCTCCAAGTTGGGTATCCTCTGATGTGATCAAACCAGATCAAACTGTTTTCCGACACTGCTGGTACCTTGGGTTTGGCGGCTGTTTTTGGGTCCTCGTGGATAGCCCAAGAATGGCCAATACATCTTGCTCACTTACATATCGCAGTCAAGGAGTTGTTCCTCATCGTGTTCGCCGTGGAAATTTGGGACCATAAACTGTCTCTCATTGCTGGTGAATTTAGTGCGTCAGTTTGTAGTTGCCTGCCTTCGACATTTCAGATGAAAATATATTTCGGAACAAACGTTATTCCTGACAAGCTCTCACGATTATGCCCCTTGGCTCGGCCGCTCGCCGCACCCAATACTCTGTTTCTGACTTTGAATCAGAGTTCTCCTGATGGCGGCCCTATTGGTGAATCTTCCTTGAAAGTATGCAGTATATAAAGATATTAAAGCAGGGTAAGCACTCCGAAGAATGACAAGCAGTTCATTGTGACTCGATATTTCGGTTTATTTCTTCAAACCATCGTCAGGAGTAATTTGACAGAGAAACCAAATGATATATATACAGGTAAGGTGTTGAAATAATCAGTGACGAATACACATATATGTAAAAATGGCATCAGTGTGAATTATGTGCAGTAAAAACAGTTGTTGTGGCAATACATTCAGATAAGGTCAATAAAAGATCTGATACATGATTTAAGAGATTAACAGCATGTGGGATTAAACAGTGTGTGGTGACAATAAACAAAGATTCAGTTAAGGTTGACAAGTGTTTGTATAGGGAGGTGATCAGTTCAATATAATATACATTTGTCAGATTATCAATCAAACAAAGCTAACTGTTTTGTAGCTTTCAGTCCGTGGTTTAATTGGGGTTTATTGTTTTTAATTGCAAATGCCTCTTTAAATAATAATTCTGACCAATGTTGAGATTTATCTATAACTTTCATGTTGTTAAAAATAATCAGAGGGAGTCTAGGTTCAAAAATGGTGTCTGAGTTAGGCATGCTGAACAATCTCATAATATGGTCAAAGTGCTCACAGTTTTGAATATGATTGAAAATCTCACTGTTATTGTCCTCAGCATGCTCGGTAGCTCTTGTAATAAGACATCTTTCAGTTTTACCTATGTACTGTTGAGAGCAACCTGGACAAGAGAATTTATACACAACCATATTTTGAAATTCTTCAACAATTCGATCCTTCATAGAAGTGAAGTAAGATGTCTTAGTGTTGTAGAAAAGAACAATGATCTTAACTTTAACGTTTAACAACCTATTGACTTTGGACATCGTTTTCTTGACTAGCTGTTCACCTTGTCTTCCTATATAGGGAAGCCTAACAAATATTTTAGTTTCTTCTGTTGTTCTGTCATTCTTGGCTTGTTTAGGTTTACTGATTGAGAACCTATCAATAAGTTTCTTTGCTAATGCTACTGGGTAGCCATTCCATGACAGAAACATTCTAATGATCTTCAGCTCAGAATTGACTAGAGTTTTGTTGCTACAAATCTTGTGAGCCCGCTGAACCAAAGCTCTTATCCAAGAAATTTTGGTTGCCCAAGGTTGGAAACTAGAAAAGTTAGTAAATAAGCCGGTATGGGATGTCTTCCTATAAACACTGGTTCCATTAGGTAATACGTTAATATCCAAGAAGTGTACTTCATTATTGTCAGTAAAATCATCAAAAGTGAATTTGATGTTCTTGTCATACTTATTCAGTTCAGATTGTATTGTTGCAAAATCAGAGGGCTTAGCTAAAATCAGAGTATCATCTACAAAGCGACAGTAAAATTTTATAACATTGTTTTCGAACAGATTATTTACCACATCTTTTTCGAGTTCAGTCATGAATATGTCCGCAAGCACAGGACCAAGTGATGTGCCCATGGTAACTCCGTCAATTTGTTGATAAAAAGTTCCATTAGCTGAAATTACTGTCTTGGTACAGGAGTCCAGTATTAATTTCTTTAGAGTTCGTTTTCTGAGATTAGTGGATATCAACTGTAGATTGTAGACACGGTCTAAAATTATATTAACTGTTTTGGAAAGTGGCACATTGGTAAATAATGATTCAACATCAAATGAAACAAAACGGTACCCTTGTTCAAAGAGTTCACGGGGGATGTTGTTAATCCGGCTGACGGCATCAAAAGAGTCTTTAAGACGGTATTCGTTAGTTCCTAGTGGTTGAAGAATCTTGGATAAATACTTTCCGATTTTGGAGTACACAGTTCCTGTCGTATCGACAACTGGTCAAATTACTCCTGACGATGGTTTGAAGAAATAAACCGAAATATCGAGTCACAATGAACTGCTTGTCATTCTTCGGAGTGCTTACCCTGCTTTATTATGCAAAGCTAGTCAGTGGAAATTCTAATATAAAGATATCCATCATAAGATATTGATGCTATACCCACAGTGTATCTATGTCATTATTTACGAGCAATGTTCTTGGTAGCATTTCATGCATTCTTACGCGCCAGTGAATTGACAGTTCGTTCAGAACAAGACAGCAATAGCAGTGTTCTTTAAAGTGATCGTAAACCCTCAAGTAAAGTTTCCCTCAAATGAAAGACCATTGCAAACAGTGTTGGAAAATATTTATTGTAATTTGCACGGAACAGTGAGTCTGTGTTGAAAGTCAAAGAATACACACCTTAAGCTTGAATCAAGCATTGTAAAGTGCATACACAGTTTGAAATATATGTATTAAGGCAGTGTGACGTCACTGGACCTAAATATGATTGCAACAGACCACCATAGAATACCATGCTTTATTTGCAGTTTACTCTGTGTAAAAAAATCGTAAAAAATTACAATAAACATTTTCTGACACTGTTTGCAACGGTCTTTCATTTGAGGGAAACTTTACTCGAGGGTTTACGATCACTTTAATACAACGATGTCTATTTCTGCCCCATTACAAGCCATGCACATTATTATCCGCAGCTTCAAACACAACATATCCAATAAACCAGTTCAATTGTTCATATCATCAAATGTTAGCGTGCTTATTTTCGGTTACATATTTCACATCCGAGGACGGACCACCTGTTCTAATTTCCAGAAAGCGCACCCGTTACAGCTGCCTATTTCTCAGCTCATGTAAAAATGGAATCTTTAATCGGCATTGACCCTCTTTGGTCGGCCATAGTTTTCGCATTGGCGTCGCCACTTCATCTTCAGCAACAGGTAACTCCAATAAGATATTCAAAAATGAGTAGATGGAAGTCAAACGCTATATTGGAGTGGCACATTTCACATGGTAGCTTTGCATTGTCCCTTGCTTTGCATAAATAAGGATCTGGTCCGACATGACCCAGTTTGGCAAAGGTCAGTCAGGGGCTGCCATGTCATTCGAGTCAGTTATATCCGATTGGTTTCTAATATTTACTGTATACTTAACACGAAGAAAAAAATAATAAAAAATAATTCACAATTTTGAATGAAAAAATCGACAAAAAATGACCATTTTGTTTGTTCTGACGTAGCTGTGACGTCATTATGGCGGTCATCTTGGATTATTTTGCATTTCTCGCTAGATCTTTGCCAACACTATTAGTGTGAAAATTTTCAGACCTAGAGGACAGCGAATATATGATGTTTTGAAAATCGTTCGGGTAAAAATTGCCATTTATAGGCCCAAAATGACCCTGGGGCCCTAATGAGCAACACATTGCCTTCTGGGCCACGAAATCGGGGCACCCCTTCTGATATTGCTCTCGGTGCCTCGGACGACACGTGTGCCAAATTTGGTGCTTTATTCCACTCTGATACGATAAAGTGAAAATCTGGACTTAAGCCACCGGACCAGCAGTCAAAACTAAGAGGGAGTTAAACGCTCGAAGCACGGAGATTGGACAGTCAATAGCTCGGAGCTCACATACGATAACACAGATGTCAACACAGATATAACTAAATCAAAACAAAACGACGATTTACCATGATATTATTTATTATATTGACATCCAACAAGACAGGATACAAGTGCAATTATTACATTATAGCGCTTCTTTTTAGAATGCCAGAGGCCGGTTTCCCCCCTGGGCAGTATATTTTTGCAATTCACTGACACAGCAACACCTTTGCATTTTCTGCATCATTTCAGTTGGGTGTGTCTCTCTTTGTGTACGCTGTGGATGTGTCGGAGCATGCCACTGTGCCGTGGAAACGATTTGTCACAAATCCAGCATTTGACTTTGTTTTGTACATTGGCCTTGTTTCATTCGTGAATTTTATTCTCCCGACGAAAGAGGTCGGTGCTGAAATGAACATCGTCACGCATCATCATCGGCTCGTCATTGAAAATCCACTTGGTGATCAGGTCGCCAATGGACAATGGCGTAGTCTGTCCCCCCCTCCCGGCTTAAACGTACAGCCTGTAAACTGGAATAGGATCGGAGTCGGCCGCATCTTTACTCTCGGTAAATATTCATATACGCGTAGCTGTTCCTCATCCCTACTTGCGTGAACGCATATACCCAAATGGAACATGCCGATAAATGTTGGAACAGTATCGAGCGTAGCAACCCTCGCTTATATACAATCTCTATGAAAATATATTTTTATTGGTCCTCTTTCATATTATTAACATAAACAGTACCTCAGTAAGTTCTATGAAGTTACAACGTAATCAAAATTTTAACCTCAAATTGAACGCGGTTCCCAAAATTTCGAGCAGACGATTCACTCGATTTGAATGTCAAATTTTCGACCTTCGACCTCTCACGCTTGACATTTGACCCTGACCTCATGACGTCATCCTTTCTTACTTATTATATTACATGTCTCGTGAAGCCCCACTTGCTACTGTTGTTACGTAAGTATACCTTTATAGTTTTCCCGTTTACCGAGATATTCAGGTTTTATGTTTGACCCAATTGTATCTAGTTTCTGTTAGATTAAACAACAACATTGATATACATTTATCATATTAATACCAATAAAATGAAAAATGCCATCGGGTGCGTGCGTGTGGAAAGGCTGTTTGGAGAGATTGGGGGTTGTGAGGCTTTGAACCAACAGGTGTTCCACCTATATTGCCATACAGGACAGGAGACACTTACACACGGCTGAACATACAGTAAAACGGCTCGTGACATAGTTTCAGTAGACAGCATCGTAAGTTTAAATATACGGTGACCTGTATGAACTACCATGCCGAAAGATTTCCTACTACTATGGAACGCCGGTCGGCCCACCATAACCATTTGATGTGTATTACATAATTTAGCATGGTTAGGTTCATTCATTAAAGACTCTGCGCAATAGTGTGATGTACACATTTTATGTTCGCTTCTATTCCCTGTTAATCGTACTCTATTAAGTGAGGCAAACAGTCAAATATCGATCGCTGTTTGTTGACGTTTATGAGATACCCATGCACAATTGGGTCTTTTGCAGGGTGTTGGGGGCTTCGTAACCACCGAGTCTCCCCGTGTGAGTTTCAATTTCGAATTCGGGTCTCGCGTGATCCTTCACTGAAACGGTATCAAAGGGTCTCTTTTCCACTGGCAGTGAACTCCGTTTAGACAGTCAGCTGACGTAGCCTGCTTGAAGCTTGGCAGAGTATTACTGTGAGGAATACTGGACAAGTTTCATGATCATTCGGAACTGAGGTCAATATAGTTCTGCATTCAAGGGAAGTAATTCCGATATAATTCAACCAAACGAATCGGATTACCTCTCCTCAACCCCATTCAAATGCATGGGTTGTTTCCAGTGACACCAGAGCGCGCAACAGTGATTGTCACCCCTATCGACCCCTGGACCGACAAACAATAGCGTTGTTTTTCAACTGGCAGATTCGAAAACAAACTTTGATATCAATGGGACTATACCACTTAAACAAGTGAAATGTTCAATGTTAAAGCTAATACTTTGTTATATTGTATTTCCACGGGTCATAACAGATATGACAGCCAATACGTTATGACAGCCAACGTTTCGTAACTTGTGTCTAATTTCGCTTAACCAGGGGCTAGGGGTCGTATGAACCCATGTACTTCAAGATCCTCATGGTGTTCATATGAACAGTCACAATGAAAGCGTGACTGAGATACATCATTTTCTAGATGACGACTTTACAACGATTATTATGGATGAAGGATACTGTTCAGCGATACGGATTTTATATTTTTGGAACATCGTGATGTCTTGTCGGCATCATTGAAAACTGTTGACCGCTTCTCTCTTGCAGGAAACTAGCCTATGTTTATGTATACTATGATTGTCTTTTTGAATTTGGTGCTAATACTGTTATATGGAATATGGAATAGGTCTTTGGATTATGGACGCGGATATTCTTTAATGGACGACGGCTGAATTATGAATGAAGGACTAGACGCTTATAATAGACGGTTCATGATTCCGCGTTAGTGGTTTGGTTTTGAGTCATGCGTGCTAGGCGATTCTGGCGCGTCATATCTGGTGACTCATAGGAAATTCATTTTGTAGGTTCCCGAGCGTACAATCGGTCCCCTTCGAAGATTTCCGCTCGGTTGTCCCGAATGGCCATTCAATGCACTCGGCACGGTCTCGTACTATAATCCGTATTGGCATCTATATGTTGAAAGCTCAGTATCAGGTCGAAACTCCGAACTGCGCATATCGGCTGTATGACTTCCGTTACCATGGAGAGAAGCTTGAGACGAAAAACCATGAGAAACACCTCAAATTAGAAGAGATACTTCGGGGGTAGAATCAAGGGAATATCCATTTCATTTGGATATATATTTTATCTCCTGACGAGGGAGAAATACAAAAAGGACTATGTGAGCGGAAACACATTCTATAGCATGTGGTGTGCCTCAAGTGCGGCGGATCACGGTTTAATCCGGAGAGGTGCAAAATTCATACACCATTAATGCGCGAGGCACTATGACTTCGATGGAATAGGCCGAGCAGTCGCAAATGTATTCCATGGATTCATTAGGACTATTCCGTTGAGGTCATATCAATTTAGCCTACATATTCTACGAGCCTGTGCCGAGTGCCGATGGACTATATCTGCCACCGGAGATTGCCGAGAAGTAGCGTACATCTCATCGGAGATCCCCGAGAAGTTCCGAATGCTGTCAGATTCTGATGAACCGGGGACCGATAAGGCTGAGAAATAGGTTCATTTTCGTCCAAGCTGAATTTTTCTTAGCTGAATATATTCGTGACTATACCTCCGTTTTAGAGAGTAGAGCCCCACCTGTAAGTGTTAAGGCCACTCCGGGCTGCCATATGACAACCAATAGAAGCCCAAGGCAGTGTAAGATGATGTAACTGGTTTAATGTATATGTCTTTCTTTGATATGCTGATGTTTATCAGCCCGTATTCGCAGTCACATACAACATTTAAAATATCTGGAGGCGAGAACGATGATCTCTGAAATCTCAAGGCATGCTGAAACTAAATGATTCATTGGTCACTTATTTGAGAAAAATGAAGAAATAAAACACGACCGTTAAATGTGTAGGCACATATGCTATATATCCTATATTGTTTTATTTCTTCATTTTTCTAGAATATGTGATCAATAAACCATTAGTTTGCGAGTGCCTTAGCTCGAAACGGTCGTTTTTTAATGAAATGTTCGTGTGATGTCAGTTTGTAAGTGTGAGATTCAGGACTGTATATTTAGTGTTGTGAGCATGCCCGTAAATATTTTATGTCGTCTTTATAACGACACCGATTTCAGAGGTCAACATTTCCGCTTTTGGACTAACTGTCTGAATAATTGCATTTCACAGCCCAGGAGATCATCCGCACATTAAAATAGGACACGTTAGTCGAGGAGTGATAACAGAAAGGTAAGTGAAATACTTTGGTTTGTGGAAATCGATCAAAGTTTGATCGTTTGCAATTATTTAGACTGAATTCAGACATATTTATCCATTAGTTATACATGAGTCTGACGACCTCGGTTGTATTTAATATTTTACCAACGCTGGCGTTCACGAGACATACCCCGTTGCCAAGACGAAAACTATTAACGCCGTGAGCGCTGGTGAGGCAAACAGTCAAATATCGATCGATGTCTGTTGGCGGTTTGAGATACCCATGCACAACTGGCCCTTGCAGGAAACATCCGAGTCTTCCCATGTCAGTTTCATATCTGAATTCAGGTCTCGCGTGATATCCCGATCTTCAGCGCGACTTCACTGAAAGGTTATTTATTACGGCAAGTGAGTTCCGTTCAGATAGGGGAATTGATAACCAGTCCACCATTCATTTACATACCGTCCTTATGAGAATTGATAACTAATCAACGCTGAAACGAATAAAATGCTTAAAAATCTGGAAGATATTCCGTGAGGCACTGCAGAGCTTATATGAAAATGCAGAACAAAACCACCCAATCGGAGAAGCGAACAAACAGTTCAAACTCAGCCGTTAACTTCTACGTTTTTCAGTAAGCATGCAGACTATTCATGGGGATCGGGCGGAAGACGTGGCTACTGTGTCCAACTTTCGAGCTGTTAACGTCAGTAAATATCACTTGGATCTGTCAGTTAACTTTGACGTGAAACAAATAGAAGGGATATGTACCCTTCATTGCAAGACGGCAAAGTCGATAACTGAAGGTACGTTGCAGAGGTCGGTAATATCTGGTATCGACAATATCTGGTATCGATAATATGTGGTATCGATAACGCCCGATATTATCGATAATACCTGACAGTGATGAGGGGATCGATTGCTACGTTCATATGATCACCGTGTCTTTGTGGTGTTGCACGGTGTTCAAACGACCCTAGACCCCTATTGGACCTTCATTAACTTGAGAAAATGGGCCGCCATGAATAAAAATACCATAATCGATGTTGTGATCATCATCCCTTGTATACACGGGGTCTATTATGACGGAAATGCCCATGTTCTTGACCCTCGATTTCAGGTGATTTTGAGGCTCCATAGGAATAATTTTAACGTCTGTACTTAATCTATTAGCGACGAAGGGCCATTTAGTCTGCCATTTCGGTATTTTTATTCATCGCAGCCCATTTTCTCAAGTTAATGAATTTTAAATCAGTTTACTTTAGTCCATGCCGTTGCAAGTGAACTGCCCCACGGTTTCGTCTGCCGACGGATCAGCTACACGAAGGGACGTCACTCCTGTGACGCAACGTTACAAGTCGACAACCGTAGACTACTGCGTGTTTCGATCCAAGGGAGATAATCAGGATTCAGACACTTTCAAAGTTTCAACATTACTGCACGGACCAGATCCCTTCAGTATTAAGCTGTGTACCATCTTACTATTTTCGAGCATGGTATCTTAAAAGAGATATGTCAAAATAGCCCAGTAAACAGAACAGAATTATCATTCGTTCCTAATTATAAAATCTTAGGTATGCTCATGCCAAAGTGTCAAAGAGATTTGTCTTCGCTTCCAGTATCCAATGATGACACGTGCAAAAAAATAAAATAAATAAATAAATAAAAAATACTACAAAAGGAAGACGAAGGATCCTCCGGACATTCACTTTCAGACTAACTTCGCTCATTTCACTTGTACTATAACAACCGACATAAGTACAGTTTCTAGAAATCTTGAAACTCCTGAAACTTATAAAGATAATATATTGGTGTTTTCCAGTGTCCCTTTTTCGATCTTTTTCGCTCAAATTCGAAATTCTACAAACAAAATTACAAATCAATCGTTTGTTCTTAGTATTGGATAAAAAGATCCTCTTGTCATTAGCATAAAATTATCGGACAATGGTGGGCGCCAAGATCCTTCAGGATCTCTCGTTATTCATCGCAGCCCATTTTCTCAAGTTAATGAAGATCCAATAGGGCGCAAAGGTAATAGTATTATTTTAACTAAGCAATTGTGTTATGACAGTTAGTTATATCGTCGCATTTTAGCTGAAATACTGCTGATCGCCACGTTAAATCCTATCTCACTCACTCACTGACTCACTCTGACTTCAGATCACTGAAGCTAAGCAACGTTGAGCTCGGCCAATACTTGGATTGAGGACCAGGTGCTGTACTGGCTGGGCTGATCAGTGTCCAGGATAATAGGAACTGTGGACACTCGTGTTCTGGCACATGTAGGCACCGTCGTGATATGACTGAAAAAAAAATGTTGAAAACGACGTTAAATCCTACTCATTGACTCACTGACGCACACACATGTGTTATGATATATATTATTTTGTAAGATGTTGTTGCTGTTGTGAAATATTCATACAGAGCTACCTTAATTGTTGCCTTCAACAATATTCTGTCTCTCTGGTGGGACACAAGGGCCAATAAGGAACGATTTATTATTGGTACATATTTATACATATATTCCATGTTTTTTTGCAGTTTCACTCGATTGTCATGAGTCTATGCTGGTGAAGAGAATAGAAAATGGCGATGGGAAAGAGTTGCAATTTGAAATTAAACCATTTACCGATTATGGTGCAGCACTGTTTATTAAGGTCAGTGATAATGGGTAATTTGCACCATAGTTCAAGTTAACCCCTGGACATTGCTGTCTGTCCTCGATGACAGCGGGCGGTGCACTGAGACCCGACTGGCCGCATTGGATCCTGTTCGTCAGTTCTGGTGCTTGGCTATGTCTTTAACCCAGAAGATATTTTCAATCGATGATAACTAGTATATTTTCGACCTGAAGCTGCAAAAATTATCATAAATGTAAGCTTATTGGTCCTTTCTTGGACGAGTAGGAACAATTGATCCAAATTATCATATTTACATCAGTTATCAATAGTTGAAAATCCCGCTCCATGTTATAAACATAGGGGAGAGATCATGAGAACGAACCGAAGCTCACGCGGTGGCCTACGTGCTGTGCACCTGTCGCTGTTTTACCGGGGCAAGACAGCATTGTCCAAGGAATATTTAAGAAATAATGTTTTCATAGGCGTGCTAAATCGTTATGTTATTTGCGCTAAAAACGTACCTCACTTCCACTCTTTGCATTTCTTGTTCCACATGAAATCACTGAGTAAGAATTTTGAATAAAACAGTTCTCTCCCCTGCTAGTCACGCACATGCTTACCCCCAAACTTTCTTCTTTGTTCTTCCGCGAGTGGATCAAGAAGTCATTTTGTTCAGCTCCGTGAAAATTGATCTATTTCTAGCGAAATCACTGAAGTTGGATCACCTCAGACTGATATTCTACAAGAAGTCCTTTGGGAAGTACGATTATCAAGAAATTACGGCTCAAAATATGTCTCAAATGTCATGCATGTGTTGTGGTGGTGACAAGCCTGTATATGACCTACATTCCAATTGCCCGCAATGTCGCCAGGGAATACTGTGTACCTGGGATACGGCCTGTGAAGAATGTATTATGTGGGCGCCCGGCATAGTTCAACTCTATCTAGCCGGGACACTGGCCACTAATGATAATGAAGCCAATGTACTTACTAATCTCGCCAGTGAGAAGTATGTAACTATGTCTCCCCGATCTAGCGTGATCGAGGAAACTAGCAAGTTTGTTGATTCGCCAGCTCGGCTTACGTTAGTCAGTTTATTGAACGTAAATGAAGATAAACAAACGCCCCCTCCCGCTCATGTATCTTCCATTTCAGACCAGGCGAAGGGTCAATCAGCTAAGAAACCGACCCAGCTCGTACAAGTGGAAGTGACTATCGAAGATATGGAAACCGGCGCAACTACGACAGTGGAGGTCGAGCTTCCTATCTAGCGGACACCTGGATACGACGACAAAGGGAAATCGGTAACGGGTCCAGGCTCAGCGTCGAAGATCCAGTCAATGCCGATCTCTCGATCGGCGGCGACTTATGATTATGAAAACTTAGCCAATACTAGTGAGGCGCCTAATGCTAAATTTTCATTTGGACCTGGGATTGTGAGATTGCCATCCTCAACCCCGTTGAGGCCTGGACTTTCCGGTCGTTCACTAATAATTACTAACATTGTAATGATTTGTCACTACGAACCTTCTAGACCACCAGAGATTTGAGGTTCCCACAACAACGTCAGATTATGGGTATGTATGCAGGTACCTATAATATGCCAACTTTTTTGCCGGCCTCTGAGACGCAGTATAAAGACTTCTCAAGTAAGTCAAATTATGCGGCATCCGGTTGAGGGATTAACTTCGCCCTTGCGTGGCTTAGCTCAAATATCTGCTTCCCGTGGTGTTCGTGGTACGGGACCGGCTATGCTACGTAGGATGCGCCCTCCTATACGTGCTTCCGGTTACGGCATCGAATGCCAGTTCACCGACCATTACAGTGGCCGTGCTCACGGCCATATGTAAGGTCTCAGAGTGTGAACACCCCCGTCAGGCCCAGCTTCTGGTTCACTCCCAAGTGACTGATCCTACGCTGGCTGCCATTCTGCTCGGAATGGAACAGCAGCGGCAGGAAATGGGGGAACTGAGAGAGATGATGACCAGTCAAAGCAGGAGTGGAATGCCACCGCTTCCGGGTTTGTCTGACCAGTTTATGCAACCGGAAGCAAGACTGACGGGGTCTATCTTTGGCAGGAAGCACCGACTGCTATGGAAGTGGATAGGGACCAGTACGGTAGCTCTGGATATAATGAACCCACCAATACGGATCCAGATACCCGTAAATACTATAATTTAATTGCGGGTATCTATGACTTGATTCCCAGTATGCAGCTTCCGGTCCCACATGCGGGGGGTATTGAAACTGAATCGGGGGAGTCAAGGTCGGTAACGACGCTTCCGGCCTCGACTGCTATTCATTCTATTTGCCACCTGTTCCATAGAGCGTTTGCAGAACCCGCTAAGCAGGAGGAGCGTGCGATCAGGCTTCGACCTAGACCTCGTTTCCTCGGGGATTAGTATTTGTGTCCTAATACGAAAATACCTAATAATCCCGATGATCCTTATACGAACAAGCAGGCCTCCGTACTTGAGGAAACTGCCCGACAATAGGGTGGCGATTACGAATCACATCGATTGGTTTCTGAAAGCCATTAAGGATGGTTTGTTTTCGTTGTCGGGTGCGGAAAGTCAAGAACAGTTACAGGAGGGAATAAACCTCGTTCTTGACTACCAGCGGATAGCTTCCGGTGCAGTAAAAGACTTGTTGGTTCATAATGCCTATTTGTCTTCTATGCTTGTGTATTTAAGGAGACGGGCCTTCATTCCTTTAATGCAGTAAAGCGAAGCTTGCTAGAAACATCTACAGCTTCCTCTTTACTGTTTGGTGATGCTGTTACCGAGGTCCGACCTGAAATGGATCGTATTTAACATGACAGGTCAATGGCTTCCGGTGTTTCGTCGAAGAGACCGTCGGCTTCCGGGTCGGGTCTTAAGGCGCAGAAGACTAAGAAGAACCCGCCTTCTGGTTCCAAGGCTATTAAGGTTGCTTCCAGTCAATAGCAAAGCCAAGCACCTGCTTCTTTAGAGCCTATGTTATCGAGCTTTGGCCATAAGAAGCAGGGTAAGGGGAGAGGTAGGCAGTCAAAGAAGAATACCTGATGTTTCGGGCCATACCGGGTGGCGTCCGGTATGGAGGGAACGCCGAGACATAGTGCTTCCAGTCCCGCCACAACAAGACCTTCCGGTAGGGGGAAGACTACAGTTGTTTTGGCAGAACTGGATAATGGGTCATTCGAACTATCAGATACGACTATCGCCTATTGTTCAACATAGCATCTCTCGTGCCGTCTCGTATTCCTCTACGAGCGGTTCGTCTATCAGCACTACAATCATCTGTGGACAAGCTGATAGAGAAGGCATCAGTGATAGAGCTTCCGGTTTGGGACAAAACACCCGGGTTCTATTCGCCGGTCTTTCTGGTCCCCTAGAAAGACACGTCCGAAATGCGCATGGTTATCAATCTCAAGCGCCTCAACAAGGATTACCTCACTCCACCGCCACACTTCCGCATGGAGTCCTTCCGGCCTATCCTATCGGTACTCAAGCAAGGGGAATAGTTGACTTCTCTGAATTTAAGGGATGCATACCTTCATATCCCGATACATCCAGAAGACAAGAAGTACTTAACATTCATGGTCGGCAAACGACGCTTCCAAATTCAAGTGCTTCCGTTCGGCCTTTCTACTTCCCCTTGGGTGTTTACACGAGTGTTTACACCAGTGGCACTATTCCTGCACAGTCTAGGTATAAAGTACCACTTTTATATCGACGACTCCCTGCTGTATATTATTCCTTCGACTGATCTGAATTTATCTGCACTTTATCATACAAGATTTCGGGTCAGTCAATCGCTCGGAAGTGGGACTTAGCCCTCGTACTTCGTCAATTAGGGGCGGCACCATTCGAACCAATAGAGTTAATTTATCTGAAAATGTTATCTTACAAAACTTGTTGGCTTCTTTGTTGGCTCTTGCCTCGGCAGCTCGTGTGTCAGAGCTGCACGCGCTCGATAGGAGGAACGTTAGACATTCTAGGAACTGGAGTTCTCACAACAGTTCCTGTGTTTGTGGGTAAGAATCAAGCTGTCTACGATACTATGTCTCGAGAGTTCACAATTCCAGCCTTATCTGATTTCCTTTCGTCTGGTCTTGAATCTGACATGTTAATGTGTCCGGTTCGTGCACTTGCGTGTTATCTGAATCACACAGAGGATCACAGGGCGGGTAGGAGGCGTTTGTTTATCCCTTTTGATCCTAAAGCCAAACAAGAAATAAGCAAAAATACTATCTCAAGTTGGCTCAAAACTACGACTTGACTAGCGTACTCCACGTCTACGGATAGACAAGCCGCGCTTATAAACGTTTCGGGTAACGAGATTAGAGCACTAGCGGCATCATGGCCTTTGTGGACTAATAGATCGGTGACAGACATTATGAGGGCGTGCTACTGGAGGTCAAACACGACATTTGCCTCTTTCTACCTCCGGGACATGCCGTTAGTATGTGACGACCTCTATTCCATCGGCCCACTCGTAACAGCACATAGGGTTTCTATGGGACCGAGGCCAGCAAGATAACAAGATAAGGATCGGACGTACAGTTTTTACCCTGCTTGCTGGTGAGTGCATTTTCCTGTCGTGCCCTTTCTGAAAAGGGGGGGGGGGGCGTATGTAACTCGACCTTGAAGTCAGAGTAACGACAGGGGTTTCCTATATATCATATGCATATAGGTTACAGCTGTTGTATGATCTCATGGATCCTCAGTGAGGTAGAAAATCTTCTACTCTGTACTAGTCACTCTGCTCACTACTTTTATTACTTACCACGGACTGTATCAGTTTGCCCGCCATCCTTTCTGTAGCATTCTATGCAAAGAGTTGAAGTGAGGTAAGTTGTCAGCGCAAATAACAAACAAATTTCACAGGTAAATTTCTTGTTATTAAGCTAAAACTTACCTCACTTCCAGTGATGCCCACCCGCCTTCCCCACCGGGATACATCTTGATCGTGTAACTCAGTAGAACAAGAAGGAAGTTTGTGTGTGAGCATGTGCGTGACCAACAGGGGAGAGAACTGTGATATTCAAAATTCTTACCCTAGTGATTTCATGTGGAACAAGAAATGCAAAAAGTGGAAGTGAGGTAAGTTTTAGCTTAATAAGAAGAAATGTACCTGTGAAATTGTTTCTTTTGTACGCACGGTTAGTGTGGGAAAGTTTATAACCTTTAGGGTGCGGGCGAAACGCCTATGAAATCATTATTTCTATTCTACTGCACTACTCAAATTGATTATCAACAAAGATTACAATGAAAGGTTGAAAACATATTTAAACTTCGACAACCTTTCTCCCCGTTTTTGAAAAAAAAACTCGTCCACTGACGTTGCCACGATGCTCCCGTCTCGGTTGGCATCGTGCCAATGTCAGTGGACGACTTTATGTGGTCTCTCAAATGGGGAGTGATTTTGTCAGATGAGTCAGCTGTTGGGAAATTATGTGGATATATGCCTATTTGTGTCGCTTTGTTAATCAATTTCCCGATGGAAACAACTGTTAAACTTGAGAAGGAAATTTTCATCTTGTAATTTATTTGTTTGTTTTATTCGATTGCTACTTGTATAAAAGCAGACGTCACTATCATCATCCGACTTGTGAAATGGAATTTCCTAATGAACACCTGCACTTGACACATGTACATTTCACATAACCGTGGTAAATCTTGTAATTATTGCACTGGTTAGCTCTGTGTTACTGACACAAGTGTTATAGAATTGATCATTCAGGTCTTTACATTACTGAAAAGTGTCTCGTCTAGATTCATTGCTTTACCCAGTGTGACCGATTCTCTGTTGTAGGAAATCGTCTTGTGTTCTTGTTATTTTTATTTCATACACAATGGGAATTGATGCTAACTCTCATACAAAATCTCGATATTGACGGGGGAATTCTTTCATGGCCGACGGCTGAATGTTGAACGTCGGATCTGACGCCTGCTATTTGTCTTGTAAAACGACATGAAAGACGGAACAAAATCATTTCGCAGTTATTTTTTAGACCTCACTGGTCTCGGACCAATGAAAATGTAAGAAACCATCTTCTACGTTTCCAATTCGAACTTGCCAATATGTTCAAATGAACAGCTACAATAAAAGCGAGGCTGGGACACAAACCATCACAAGGATCAGTTGTTGGTTCTTGTGATCTTTTTAGAAATATGCAATCGGTATATTTGCCTGTGGAGTCATAGGACTTCTTGTCAGTACGACACCGGTATCTTTTGCCACCATCTTTGTTATGTCGCGTTAATTAAAAAAAGCATGTACCTGTATTTATAGCTTCCATCTGAGCTGAAGCCTTATGTGAAGTTCCAACTGACCATAGAGTACACAGCTGCTGAAGGACCAGGGGTGGTATGGCTGGATCCGCAACAGACGGCAGGTAAATTATATATTCACATTTTCTTTCTCGCGAGAGTCACAAGTTACGAATCAACGCTCTTGTATGTCACGCGCCACAGCCCCGTCTGAGTCGGTTGGCCCTTCTTACAAGCGTTTGGACCGTCATGTATTACTCAGCCGTCGTCCATTAGAGAATCTCCGCGTCAATAATCCAAAGACCTGTACCATATTCCTTATAACAGCATTAGCACCAAATTCCCAAAAAAAAATTAAAAAAACCAAAACAAAACAATCCTGGTATACATAAAGATAGGCTAGTTTCCTGCAAGAGACAAGCGGTCAACAGTTTTCAATGATGCCGATCATGATGTTCCAAAAATATTAAATCCGTATCGCTGTTCAGTATTCTTAATCCACATGATATTCGTTGTAAAGTCGTCATCTAGAGAATGATGTATCTCAGTCACGCTTTGATTGTGGCTATTCATATTAACACCATGAGGATCTTGAAGTACGTGAGTTCATACGGTCCCTAGCCCCGGGTTAAGCGGAATTAGACAAAAGTTACAAAACGTAACGTCAGAGGTCTTGCACCACGCTACGCTCGTATTTGCCATCAGCATGTGATGTGTATCGCCAAATATGAGAAACTTTGAGTGTAGGCGCTTGGTAGTATACTCTCTAAAGTAATTAAATTGAAGATTCAACCAATCAGATTGAAATTAGTGACTCAATCTATTCGATTGAATTTTCCATCTATTAGATTGGAAATTTCTATCTAGTTCATTGAATTTTCTACAACATATTCATATTATCGTTTTCAATATTTTAGATTGAATATTTTCAATCACATAACAGATTGGTCACTAATTTCAATCAAATAGATTGAATTTCAATCTAATTATTTTAGAGAGTAGCCCTGTTTTGTCTGTTTCTGCTGTAATGTTTTTTGTCGTTGATTAGAATCGTCACATTTAACACAGGACGTAGCAAATGCTACTGGGCGAGATATTTATACGCCATATGCAGTTCCCACTGAAATATTGCTCTCCAGAAAGGGCTAGTTTGAAATGTCGATATGGTGTTCATCTCTTTTGTCGTAAAGTCGACGAGAGGCCCGCTTCATTTTTATAGAAATATAGGTCTAAATATGATGTGTCGTTAGGGCTGTCTGCAGTTTCCTTCGAATCCAGTGAATGTGGATTATCCACAGCGAGAAGATCATCTATATAGCGTTTGATGAATGGAAATGAAAGGGCTTTGATTTATCGGTTTATGAAAGCGCCCGCATAGAGTCGTATCAGGTATTCGTCTATGCGTTTCAGGAAAAGGTTCTTTCGAAAATACGAAATTAAAACTTTTGAGTTTTATTTGGCATAACAATAATCTTGATGTGTAAAATTCTTCAGGAGGTCAAACTGTTGCGTTAGTGAAACAAAAATATGTGCTGTTCCGTCTATAGCAAGTCGTTCCGCCATGGTTCCATTTCCACTAACAATATTTACTTGTCTGTAGGAAACTGAGAGTGTAAGGAACTAGCCAAATCTGATAAACGACTGCACGCTAAAGGCCGGTTACTGTAACGCGAAGGCCGATTGGCCGTCTTTTGACCACGTGACCTTATATCAAAAACACATGTGATCCATACAAACCATACCGATATAGATTTTACTTATATGAGCAGGAACAAATCAACCAGTAAGTAAGTAAGCCACAGTGGATTGGGTAGCAGTGGATGTCTTCGTCGATGTTGTGATTATATAATTTTTTTTCAAGAATATAATTATTTCCCACTTTTTCATACACCACAATGACAGTGGATGTCATAAAAATGCTTTCTATGCGACCTACATCGATCTACATACCCCTCCTTCACTAGATCTCCATCTACATATCAAGTGACGCAACACTAATGTTAAAGCCGTATACCGACTTTCGTGTGTCTGCAGACAACCAACAGTAAATAGATGAGCGGGCGTGGACTATGGTGAGAACTCAACGGGCGTGGAGAATGCCATGAAGTAAGTTCTCCTGCATTCGAAGCCGTTCGGACTCGATTGCAAAAGTCTTCGGAAGTCTTTTATCAGTCACTGGAAACCAGCCACACGGTGGAGAATGTATTACCGCGGACCGTGTACCGGGATTCGTGGCGAATTCTTTTAACATTAGAGTTGCGTCTCTTGATATTTTGATGGAAGTCTAGTAGTGGAGGGGTATGTAGATCGATGCAGGTCGTATAGAAAGTATTTTTATGACATCCACTGTCATTGTGGTGTATGAACAGGTGGGAAATAATTATATTCTTGAATTTTTTTTTATATATAATCACAAAAACATCGACGAAGACACCCCCTGCTACCCAATCCACTGTGGTGTAAGCTTAGATTAAATCCGCTATAAAATATTGGCCACCACCTCCTTTGCTCATACCGCATAATGTTTCCAGGTGTTGACTTCGCAAAGATTCAAAACTAAAATCAGATGATGCATCATGGGAGATGCGATGAAACTGGAATTTGACTACTCAGCCTACATACTTCTAGTCACACCCATGATGGCTCGTCTGAACTATTTGCACTTCGTCTTGCGGGTGTAGTGGCTGTGCAAGAGACTAGTGGTGCAGGCTGTTTGAAGAGTGTCAGTGCCTTCTAGCTAGTCTAATGTGATGTTTCGCACCTCCAGTTGATTTGCTTCTGTTATTAGTTATTCGGTGACCAGAATGTGATAAAGATATCCAAGCTGATTTGAGGGTTATATTAAAAAAAAACTGTCAACGTTTTCATTTATATGAAATTGATATTGACAGGTAAGACTAAGCCATACCTGTACACCCAGGGACATACAGTACTGAACAGATCATTCTTTCCATGCCAGGACACGCCAGCCGTCAAGGCTCCGTACACCGCCAATGTTAAGGTATGTGTCTTTCCAAGGTTGTGACTCATTAAAGTAGAACAGAGTGAGAATACCATATACATTTGCGTACACTTCGCCATCCATAAGATGGCTGGCGAATCGTGTGTCTCCATTATTGCGGAGCGTTATCCGGTATATTACCGGATTTTGTTCGGCCTTCATCCGGCGGAGAACAGACCCGAGAAATCTGATATATTACAGGTTTTCAAACCACTTCTGAAACAGATATTGCCTTGGTTTACAAAATATATAGGTATGTATAACTTTCGTATCATCTAAGAGATGTGGTGGATCTGCAATTTTGAACAAGTAGTTCATCACATGACTCGCAAATGGCGAGTGATGTTGGGGTTACGTCGTCGGTAGACTTTAGCTGATTGGCTGACGAAGTCACGTGGTATTGATGAATGGCAATTCCCTCTGGCAGTTGCCGAAAGTAGGCTGAACATGGATACACACGACCCCAGGCTCAGTCTTACCGCGTATAGATGACCGAGATGGTTACAGGTTGTACCATATATAGTGCATATTCACTCTGCAGTCAAAATACAGCAGCCCAGATTATGAGTTATCTAGGTTTGAGTCAGGGTTGATCGGGTGTTGTGATCTGCCTGCGCGGCTCAGGGTTGAAATTTCACAGACAGGTCACAAAACCTGATCAACCCTGACTCAAACCTAGATAACGATTTTTTTTCACCAAATAATGGATTCGTTCTCATATCAGTCGTATATTCTCGAATTGAAAGACAATCATCATTGGAAGAAAGCTGAAAAAGCGCAGGCGTAGAGTCCGACAGATGTCTTTGTTGACATTTTCGCGATCTGTAGCAGATGAATTTACGTAGCCTCGTTACAAACTATTTCAAACCCGTGTGCGATTTATTTCAAACCCGTTTGTCGTGATATGGCTATTTCAAGACGTGTAATAGACCAATAAGCGTATGTATTGATACGGGGTTCGGTGACAAGATATATTGTATTCAAAATGTTGGTTATCAAGCTGATCAAAATTGAAAAGGATGTCATGACGTTGGAAAGCGGAGCTGAAACCCGGTGATCGCTTCTCTCTTGCAAGCAACTAGCTAGTATTAATAAAAATAAATATTTATGTTTTTCCGGGTTCCACCCCTGATATAATCGTTAATTTCCATTATCGGTATACTTTCAGGTGCCAGATGGATTTACTGTTCTGATGAGCGCGCCGACGTCTTCGTACGGGGTAGTAGCCAATAGTAAAGGAGATAAGAATGTGTATCACTTTGAGCAGCAGGTGCCCATTCCGGCATATCTGGTAGCCCTGGCCGTGGGGAACCTGACGAGTGCAGATATAGGACCAAGGAGTAAAGTTTGGGCGGAGCCGTGCCTCCTGGTAAATGAGCAACCTTGTCTGGGTTGTAGTGGCCGAATTACTGGCCGGGGTTTGAATCACCGACTATTCAATTACGAGGCTAGTGCCATATCAACTGGGATATAAGGGAAATAAAACCCACTAGCTACAAGCAAGTAAAGGCAAAGGCGAATCCGCTTCGTACCACCCCATTCCGTATCACGATAAAGAGCCCTTCACTCTCCGTACAATCACGGGATAGCCTAACATGCCTAACAAGCGTTCCCTCGAATCACCCAATCCCCTCAAAAAGTTTAAACCAACAATCAGGACATCACATTGCACAATTGCTACACTTCCTTCAACAATTCAACAGCGCCCCACTCCTGTTCTCAGAAGGACCCTGCTCGCAGCGCCATATAGTGACCGAGTTCGCGGCCGGAGTTTTAACCAGCGACCTCTTAATCACGAGTTCAGTGCTCTCCCAGTTAAGATAAATTGAAATGTCCAATTACGGATTGGAACTGAAAACCGCGTCTGTCTTGCAAGACATTTTCTCATATATATGTTTATACACATTTTGTTTTTCATGATTTTATGACTACTTTGTTTTTTGGTGTTAATAATGGCTTATAATAGTACTCCGACCATGGACGCTGAAATTTGTATGTTTTGGCTTACGGTGCAGTGTCAAAGAAATTGGAACTCTTCGGTGTTGGGAAAGTAAGGAAGAAGTCCGCTGCTGGTAAATCAAAGAAATTAACTTTTTGAATTATGTGTGCTGTTGCACTCATAATTGTGTAATATGAGGAAAAACAAAGAAAAAAATATTGGTTGGTGTGTATTTTTTAGCTGCAGGCAACATTAAGTGGACTGACCGATGTTCCATATGATAACCCAGAAAACATAGAAAATAGCCATAGTTTTGAAGCATATTCATGAAAAATTCATGTAATTAGTATTTAACTTTTTCTTATATTCTTACTGTTCGCATATAATCACAATGTCTATCAAAATTTATCAAATTGCTGCGCAAAATTCTCAGCTTTTAAAGGAAATCCCTATCTCTTAACCTAGGAAAGGGAGATAACCCAATAGGAAAAAAACAGGCAAAATGACCGCCAAAGCCAAAAATAACCAGTGGACATCCTTAATTGGCTTGGTTTAGTCCATACGCAGAGGCCTTGGTAGGGCCAAAATGCCAGTCAGAAATATCAAAATATATGATCCTGTATTTTTGGGACCTGTCCAGTCCCTTGCGGCAACTAGATGTCAGATTCCACCATGTATTTTGTACAAGACCTGACATCCAATGATTTCATGCATGCAGATTATCATGTTGGTCTTTCAATTTTTTCCCCGCATATTTGCGTTATCCGCCAACGCAAAGCACTGCGTAGACGATGACGACCGGCGAACAATGCGTAAATTAATTATATGACCACACACTCTGCCATGATGCATAGTTTTACAATTTATCAGGGAAGCATAATTTGAGACGGAGAAAATCGCCCAAAGAAGGTGTTGTTTTACCGTATCAAATCTCTAGAAGTTGAACAACCGAAAATTGATAAAAAGGGATGTTGTATTATTAGTTTCTATGTTGTACGTATAAATCTACAGATTATGCGCCTGTGAGGCTTTCAGGTTTGAATAGTGGTGTCGCTGTGCCGAGTTGGTAAGAATAGTCCTTAGCTCCCCAGAGAGCTTGTCTTAAGAGGTGACTAACTGAAGCATCCGATGTGAAAAGAAATAGGGACTCACCCGCGGGGTTCCTGGGTTTGAAAAGTAATAGGAAAAAACCTCGTCATATGATTTAAATAATGCTGAAAACGACGTTGAATCACATTCACCAACTAAACAGACTTCAATTTATTTCGCTACACTGTCCATCTGTTTCCTATTTGCTTTAGGGAGTTTCTCGAAATTGGGGCATGCTAGGAACTGGCATAACGCATTCCGAACAGAGTGACATGGTGCGCCGAATTGGAACTCCTAGGAACTCCATGGCATACTTTTTGGAACTCAGCGGACAAAGGATAGCTTAAGCCATACAGTGCAATGGCATGGAGGGAATGATATATCCCATTCCAATAGGAAGTACTCCCCATCCTGATGAGGACACCAAACTGAGCATAGTGTATCCCGTTGGGATAACCGGCATATGCCATTCCTATCAAGGAACTCTTGCCCTAATTTCAAGAAGCTCCCTTACAGTATGTCAGTAATTACATTGATTTATTCTACAAAGGCTCATCTATAAAGTGGAACGTGTTTTACTCCTTCAGGACCGAGCACGTGCACAGTTTCATGGTGTAGTGGAGGAATTTATCTCGACTGGTGAGGCGCTGTTTGGGCCGTATGTATGGGGACAGTACGACATCTTGGTCATGCCACCGTCTTACGTGTTTGGGGGGACGGAGAATCCATGCTTGACCTTTGTGAGCCCTTGTTTACTCGTGGGTGACAGATCCGTGTCCGATGTTATTATTCACGAGATCGTAAGTGCTGGAGGGCCATTCGAATAGTTTACGCCAGTTTTTCCAGTCTTCTATACTATTTTATCTATCGTTTTTCAGAGCAATTATTTTTTTCCGTCAAGATGTGCTGTTTTATTTCGTGCTGCAATACAATTAGACCCCCATTAATTTACTTTTAGATATAGAACCTGCAGATTAGCAGTATCAGATTGTGTTTTATTTCGAATGTGGAAGGACATCAAAACGGAGCCTCTGTTTTGTTCATTTTTATTTGAAGACCATTTCTTTAATGTATTCAATTTGTAATTTCCTCCCACAATATGGTCATATGTTCACGTATGACGAATAGATCTCTCCTTTACAAAATGTACATTTGTTTTCAATTTTAACCGACAGCTGCCAGAGTAATTTGTTCGTTGCCAGGGATTCTATGGATGATCCTATATTGAAACCACTGCAGATTTGTAACGTGCAGTGTCTGGTAGATTGAACAGTTTGTTCCAATTGTCTTAACCTAAAAAGTTGTTGCATCGCGTTGTACATTTTGGAGTGTTACTATTTTTGGTTAACCCGAGATATAGCTCCTCACGCCCGATTTGTTTTTAATTATATCCTTTTTGTTATATGGTAGGTACATATTGTGTTATATGGAGTCGGTTAACTGGATCTTCGCTATTCTGAAATTGATGGGATAGTATTTAAGGATTGATTGTGAACTTTTGTTACGTTAATTGGGGTATGAACTTAAAAACCGCTGTGCAAACTGTACGCGGAATCATACAAAGTTTGCACAGCGGTTTTGTCGTCGCCATGTACGTCCGTTCGTCCGTCCGTTACCGTATTTTAGGAAAAACCGCTTGAGACACAACCATCAAATTTTCAACACTTATTTATCGAGTGCTAAGTCAGACGCCTATCGAAAGTGGCTTCCCTCAACCCATATTTTACAGAGTTCTGCCCCTTTACAGATATATTAATTTCTATTTCTGTACTGTATGCCTGAATGTAACCAGCTATATCTGCAGAACTGTGTTCGGTATAGCTACTATATTTTGGAAACTTATTTATATTGCTGATTCTGCAAGCCAACAAAGGATTACTTGCCTCGGCTTGTGGAGTTATACTCTTTTCGGATGTAATAATCTCCGATTTTGTTATCTGTAGTTGAATGTACAAGTTCTATCTGCAGATCCGTGAACGGTACAGCTTATTCGTCTCGGTTCTTATTTTACAGTAGTGCTAAGTCAGATGCCTATCGAAAGTGGCTTCCCTTGACCCATACTTTACAGAGTTATGCCCCTTTACTGATATATTAATTTCTATTTCTGTCCTATATGCCTGAATGTCACCAACTATATCTGCGGAACTGTGTTCAGTATAGCTACTGTATTTTGGAAACTTACTTATATTGTTGTATTCTACAAGCTGATTCTGCAAGCCAACAAAGGATTGCTCGCCTCGGCTTATGGAGCTATATCCCTTTCGGATGTAATAATCTCCGATTTTGTTATCTGTAGCTGAATGTACAAGTTATATCTGCAGATCCGTGTTCGGTACAGCTTATTCATCTCGGTTCTCATTTTACAGAGTGCTAAGTCAGATGCCTATCGAAAGTGGCTTCCCTTGACCCATATTTTACAGAGTTATGCCCCTATACATATATATATAATTTTTCTATTTCTGTCCTTTATGCCTGAATGTAACCAACTGCCGGTATATCTTGATCGTTCCACATAGAACTATCTCTTCCCCAATTCACAGTACACATGGGTCTCAATCACTTGGGGAAAGCCGAGGGGTTTTGATTAGATCAATCTCATGTCAAGTTCAGTCCTACAATGTCAAACTCAAAATGTCAAAATCTCGTTCAAGGTATTCGGATATGTCGATTTATGGCCGATCTGACTTTTTTTCATGGTGTTTTTGAGATACTTACTTGCAAGACCGACAGACATTATCTCGGCTCTTTTTCTCATCCAATTCTTTTAACTTAACGAATATTTTGTTCAATACAAATAAATATTTCTAGTTGTTTTTATATTTACTGACGGCAATATTATGCACTAAAAGCTAAAACGCTTTTACACTTACGGTCAGTCAGTCAGTCAGTTTTGAATTTGGATGGCGCATGCAATCCGTTGGGATTAAGCGCCAGTAGCATTGTATTGAGTTGATTAAAAAATAAAACTGATTTTAAAAACACAATAAAAAGTGTTGAAAACGGTGTGTTAAAAAAGTAACGAGGGAAATATATTGAGAAAAATAGACAGATGTCTGTATAAATAGCTTAAGTGTCTTTATAGACTAAAGAAAAGAAAATTATATATAATAGACTAGATATTGATTTAAATATGCTATTAAAAAACAACATATAGGAAAACCAGACTCCAAAGGCGTTATTTATAGACATAAAAGGAAGGAGAAATAATGGGATCAACAATCATAATACACCAACGATCCTATTTATAAAATAAACGTACGGTCACTCATCCAGTGCTATTTATAGCGAAAAAAAGTAATGCGTTTGTCGGCGTGGCATAGATATTTTTAGATTCATTGAAGTATGAACCGAAAAATTCAGCGCTAATCAGCCAATCAAATTGCCCGATTTACGAACGATGCGGGGGAAATTTAATTATATTTCAATAGAAGATTTTCATAAGACAGAAATGCACCGGTTTCGTCTGTTAAGTCCCCAAAGAAGTTTTTATATGCTTCTCGAGATTTGGTAGCAGACCGGCTTCTTATTTATTCTTATGTCAAACATTATTCCATATATTCGTCGCATATGTATCGTCTGCTTTTTGCGGTTTATGTTTGGAAAGATGTATTAGCCAACAGTTTATTACGTCGCAACAAAAGGGTTTTTCCATTGATCAGCTATCTCTATCGCATAGATTTCTCCATTATTAACTACATTTCTAACATCTGCGATACAATAAAACGTTTTTTTTTGTATTGCAGGCTGCTCCCGTGGATGAGACGTCTCATCCTACTTAACTCCAGAGCAGTAATGAAATCTGTTATTTTCAACATTTTCAACCCTCCCTCTTCGATAGACTGTATTGATAAATTTCGTTTCACTCGGTCTGTTTTTGACTGCCAAATAAATAGATATAGAATATAGTATTCAGTGCATACTCCATGTAAGAGACACGAGACGATGTATACAATGGGACAACAATATGTCTAGACTATAGCCATTTCAGCTGCACAAAGACTCATACAATATCTACCTACATGAAGTATCTATCAGTATTCTGGGGAGGGCAATGAAAAGGTGATTCGCTTTTGGTATAATTAAACTGTTACCCTTCCGAGGGGTGGGAGGGTACAACGGTCTTAGCTCATTCTAAATTTTCTTACTTTTGTCAATAAAATTTTGATCGGGTCATTGTTTCAAGATTTACGAAGAATTTGATTCTCAACGGTGGAATCACCTTTGCTCCAGCCAAATTTTTTTCCGAAGAATACTATACTTTATTTGAAACTTTTTTTTAATAATCTTTTTATTTTATTTGGAATATATATTACATAAATACAGAATCACTCGTCTCTTTCACTCATTCATACATATATATATTACTATATATATTACTATATATACATTTGTCTATAAATATAACTATACTGCACCCCTTGCTGTCATTGCACAAATTATTAGAAAATATATAGATACAAGAGCAATATATATGCACAAGCAATATATCACTGATTACGTTATTTTTCAACACACTGATTATTTTTTGAATATGTTTTGAAACAGGGTCCATTTTTTATTGAATTTATCTACTCTGTTGTCTTTATATTTTTCAATTGAAAGCTGGTCCGAAAATATACAGAGAAGTGGTTTGAAATTGATTTTTGTAAATACACTTTTTTTGTTATTATTGTAAATATATTTTTTTGCAGCATCAGTGTGTTGATTGGTCCTTTCCCCATTCTACAAATTATTTTTGTCATTAGTCAAATTCATAGCGATGTTTGAAAGTCTCACCAAAGAATATTTTGTAGCCTACGCAAATAGCTCTTGTTTTGGAAGGGATTATTTTTAGCCCAGACATATCACTAAACTTCTTAAGGGCGCTCATAGATTCTTGAGGGGATCTTTCTGGGTCGTCGAGATTGAATGAAGTGTCATCAGCGAATTGAGAGATTTTGTATTCTGTGGTCCCTCTGTTGATCCTTGTAATACCTGGTTTGGATTTTGTAAGTCTAGATATTATTTCAGCACACAATAAAAAATATATAGAGAGACAACGGATCTCCCTGCCTGCAGCCTCTCGAAATATTAAAACAGTTGGAAAGGAAACGACCCCGTAACACCACTGTTTTGATTCCACTGTGAAAGATTGTAATCCATGAGATCAGTTACCAAGATCTCATTTCGGGATAATACCTTGCCTCTGTGTAATCGATAATCCTCCATTTATATACCCCTCATTTATAGACCTTACGATGACACACCCAATATCTTTGAAAAGGATAAATTCTGCCGTGAATCCATCCGATCCGGAGCTTTTTTTGTTTTATTACATCATTCTTTATTGACAAGCACTGACTACTGCATGTCGCATCCGACTCTAGTATTACACTGCTTAGAAGTTCATCAGGATAATGTCTAATATAACAGAATAAAATAATGAGAAAGTTACAGTTTATGTCCCCCGGGAGCTCATTATAAGTATGCAGAATCTCTTCTCTTCTCAGTAATTTGTATTGGAGATAATCGACATTGTCTTTTCAGTCCCACAGTTGGTTTGGAAACCTGGTGACCCATGTAAACTGGAGCGAGTATTGGATGAATGAGGTAAATTTTCCAGTAACTTCGAGTAGATAGCAGAAGGTGAGTTCGAGCACAGTGCCCTCTGATAGTAAGAGCGGTACTTATGACGTCGCCTACCTTTCTAATAATAACTAGGGTCTTCCTCTGTTCTAAAACGCGACCCACATATTACTCCATGACATCATTTGAGAAACGCACTGATCCGAAAAAATGAATAGGCCTCTGGACCCAGGTACAGTTTTTTTTTATCCCAGACCAATTCTAGATATAACCTCGCATCGGATGAGTGAAGGAAGGGGAAGGAAACAGAAGGGGGAATCAATTTAGTAAGAGAAGAGTAACCTCCCTTTTCCCATGTCTATAAATAATTCGCGCATGAATTCCTAAAATGCATGAATTGAGAATTCGTCAACACTTATCGATAATTCCGCCAAGGCATCATGGTGCTAAAGTCGGTAGATCATACTCACTGTGTTAGCAGTTATTACCCTTGAGACCCCTACCAATGCGAGATTTGAGACCCCTACCAATGCGAGATTTGTGGAGACCCCTACCAATGCGAGATTTGAGACCCCTACCAATGCGAGATTTGTGGAGACCCCTACCAATGCGAGATTTGAGACCCCTACCAATGCGAGATTTGTGGAGACCCCTACCAATGCGAGATTTGGAGACCCCTACCAATGCGAGATTTGTGGAGACCCCTACCAATGCGAGATTTGAGACCCCTACCAATGCGAGATTTGTGGAGACCCCTACCAATGCGAGATTTGTGGAGACCCCTACCAATGCGAGATTTGAGACCCCTACCAATGCGAGATTTGTGGAGACCCCTACCAATGCGAGATTTGAGACCCCTACCAATGCGAGATTTGTGGAGACCCCTACCAATGCGAGATTTGAGACCCCTACCAATGCGAGATTTGTGGAGACCCCTACCAATGCGAGATTTGTGGAGACCCCTACCAATGCGAGATTTGAGACCCCTACCAATGCGAGATTTGTGGAGACCCCTACCAATGCGAGATTTGTGGAGACCCCTACCAATGCGAGATTTGAGACCCCTACCAATGCGAGATTTGTGGAGACCCCTACCAATGCGAGATTTGTGGAGACCCCTACCAATGCGAGATTTGTGGAGACCCCTACCAATGCGAGATTTGAGACCCCTACCAATGCGAGATTTGAGACCCCTACCAATGCGAGATTTGTGGAGACCCCTACCAATGCGAGATTTGTGGAGACCCCTACCAATGCGAGATTTGTGGAGACCCCTACCAATGCGAGATTTGTGGAGACCCCTACCTATGTGGGATTTGTGGGCCCTTACGCCGAAAATGTACAGAATGTTATACACAGGAAGGCAAAAAATGGCAAAGACAAACAACTCAGACATACTAATTTTAAAGTCTGCTAATTTCAATTAAAAACAAAGTCATAAGTACAAATATGGATTAAATCCGTAGAATAGACGGAGACAATTGTACAGTCTCACTATCAACAAAGCAGGATTTTCCCCGTTTGATGTTAACCACCAGGTCTTCCAATGTAACAGTTTTTTGTGCGCGTCTTTGGTTTTCTGGATAAAAGAAGCGTAGGAAAAATCTGACTTTTCCCTTCCATTCGCATTTTCAATCCGCACCATGTTGTTCAAATGCTAATAGCATCGCACACCAAAAAACCTATGTTTAATACCCGTATTCAAGAATACATTTAGCTGAAGAGAACATCAGTGTTAAAATGTGGAAATCTATGCGCAATTTAAGAACACCACAGGCTGCTTGGGGTCGAGAGTATATGCGGCCATACTGTGCACAGGAAGAGAGTGAAGGCAGGAAACCGCGTTTAAGAGCGGATGGCCAGATCTCAGCCAATACTACGTTAATCTGCCAGCAAATTTAATAGCTTTTACTCCGATGTCACTGCATGGAAGTATTGGAGCAAAATATCTTTGGTCTCACTTGCATCTGTCTGTGTTTTCGAGGGCGTGTCTCAGGTAAATCGACCAATCTCGATTGGTCGATTTACCTGAGACACTGAATGAAAAAACAAACAAAACAAAATGCGGGAACAATTTTTACATTGACACTTTTATGTGTATTTTCGAGAGGTTTACCAAGCTTGGTGGTAAATTATCATGTAAACACTGAGATCTGGTCACCGGCTCTCAACGTCGTTTCCTGCCTTCACTCTCTTCCTATACACAGTACGGTTGCATATACTCTCGACCCCAAGCAGTCTGTGATAACTCCAAACGGAGGCGTTAGACGTCCAAACATTTTTATGTTCAGATACTCATGAGTCAAATCCGCAAGGGATGGTTACTGCATTCTAATATATTTTTATTTACAATCTGTTCTTGTTTGATGCAGGGTTTTGCTATGTTTGCTCAGCGGCGGATCATGGAAAAAATATATGGTCGTCCATACACATGTTTAGAGACAGCTACGAAATTGGCGATACTACGACAACACATCGATGACACAGGAGAGGTAGATATGCAAGGGAGATGACTGTAGTCGTCCGCTGATGCCTCTATACTAGCTTGTAGATAGCGAGAATTCGCGAGTTATCGGTTAGGATTACTCTTCGTTCCCAAATCATACAAATACGGTTAATGATGGAATGACGCCGACAAAACCTGATAATGTTTCATATCACAAACCAGTATTCTTAATCCAGTATTCCTAACCCACACGAATGTTTAGAGTATAACGTATCTTAGTTACTTTATGATTTTGCTCCTTCATATGAATATCATGAAAATGTATTTCGCTGTGTTCATGCGGCCTAGCCCCTGATTAAGGTGGTTTGCGGGCATCGTCGATGCATCGTCGTCGTATAAATACAGATTTAAGAAAAAATCGATTTGATACCATACCTCATTTTAGATATCCATTGAGAAACGGAGAACAAACGTTGTGTCTATTGTGATACTGTGTCTTTCGTGACGATTAATTTCGTCATATTTTTCACGCGAACTAGTTTATAACGCATGGAGATATTTGAATGGCAGGACCTTCTGAAATATTACCATCCAAAAATGCACTATAAACAATGTCGAATTGATTATCGTTTCACGATATGAATAAAGACATTGATCTAGCCGCTGGTAAAATCTGGCTTTCGCATAGGAGTGTTTTTTTTTGTAATCCCCAGCAATGCAAGTTAATCCTTCAACAAGAGCTGCGCTGATAGCACCTGCAGGTGCACTGAGACGCGGTTCGAATAGCGATTCGTTCATTCACTCACTTTTACACCTCTTTAGCCTGAAAATAGCTTTAATCAATGAGAACTTGACCTGAAGTTGCCAAAATGATCATTACTAAAAGCACTGAACTTTTTTGTAATAATAAGATTTGATCCATATTTATTATATTTACACCAGTTAAAATAGTTAAAAACCCCGCCAATTTGAAAGAGATAGGGATGAGAATCAATGAAAGAACCGCTATGTGAATGCACCTGTCGGACCTGCCGGTGCTATCAGCACAGCTGTTTGTCAAACGATTATCTTGAATGTCTGTGCAAGTCATGGATTATCTGAGCGTAATTCCATCAGAATGACCTAAAATAGCTGAAGTATAGTTAGCCAGGAATTCTCTTTCTATATGCGTCAGATGTGACATTCTTGCATTTACCAGTTTTACCCCACGTCGAGGCGTTTACTCCATCAGACGTCCACGATTCTCATCCATTAACATCAGATGAGTTGTTTGAGCTGATTTGTCATCACAGCTCCCGAGCTAGCGTGTCTTATTCCGCTTAAGCAGGTGCTAGGGGCCATGTGGTTACTTACATGTATGGTCTCCACATGACTGCAATAAAAGCGCGGCTGAGATACTAAGGCTACATCCGTGAATCAACCGAATTCTCGGGTCTGAATGTTAGGTGTCGACGAATGCTTTCCTGTAGTCCTATGGTTGCTTTGTAGTCGCCAGCCGCCACCTCTTGCGTGTCGCTCCAATGCAATGTCCTCAGAAATGTTCGCTAAATTAATTCGATCTGTCTCGACATTTACCTAGTTATATTTTTTCTTTCTGTGTTAACATAATATTTCGTTGAATGCAATTTAACATTTTGTAACTTTTAACGTAAATATTTCTTACAACCAACATATGGCTTAGAATCATTTGAGGTTTAAATTAAATTTGATATTTTTTCTTTTCGATTTTGATATACCAGGACTATCCGTTGAACCGACTCCGCCTTATAATAGAACCAGGCGTGGATCCAGCCGACACCTACAACGTGATACCTTACGAGAAAGGATTCTCCTTCATCAGCTATCTGCAGCATCTGGTTGGTGACGAGGAAATGTTCGATAATTTCCTCAAATCCTATGTTGCCAAGTATAAATACAAGGTAATCGAGCTGGGGTGAAATCCTTCTCGCTTCTCCAGAGGCACGCACCTACTGCACCTCTGGCTGAGCATTAGTCATGAGTGTAAGTCACGCATCTCGAACCGCGTGACCTACTGATATGACCAATCAAAGGCCATTTTACTACCACCTCAACCGATGACGTAATTATGGATTCTAACATGCTCCACGTAAAAGCCGTGCGCTGATTGGCCCAGACCTTAAAACATACGGAGACTACCACACGATAATCTACATTTGTTTGTTGTGATCTGTTTAATTCACGTGCCGAACTGGTGACGTCTCATTCTTGTGACTCAGTGCTACAAAGCTGGACGACGATTGGTTCATCCATTGCGCAGTAGGCGAAGTTCACACAGCTGCAGCTCGTGAACGGACAGCACGCGCGGGCATGGCCTGCAAACGGAGAAATTCTCGCATCGAAACGGAATAAGTGTGCAGAAAATTTGCCATTCCGCTTTAAAAAATGAGGATATATTTATCATTGTGCATGTTAGAATAGAGTTAATGACGTTCTTAGTGAATATTATCGTTTAATAATTTTTCGATGTTTAGTTTTAGACCTCATCAACAAACCGAGCGGCGTACCCGCGTGGTTTCTTGATTGACGGTCTAAAACTAAACATCGAAAAATTATTACACGATGATATTCGCCGAGGCGGCCATTCACTCCTAAATAACGCAATGTTCGTGTCCAAATAAGGTATTCAAAATTGAGTCACGTGTCACACACAGTTACTGTGATTGGACACCTATAGGAAGAACCGCCAATGCTCGTCCTTGTGTCTTTTATGTGATAGTTCTGCAACACTACTGCAGTTCTACGGGGAGAGCTAGCGTTGGGCATCGCGGTCACTTCGGCGACAATGTCGTGCAAGGTACGATATGGACCAATTTGGAGTTAGAAATGTTTGTTTCTTTTCAACAACTTCAAAAACCCATGCAAATTACAATATTCATATTGTTGTTGAAGCTTGGACCTGTCCCATTATCCGTTCTATGTGGAACAATTGTTGTGTGTTATATTTATGTATTGCAGAACTATTGTCATTAGGGCGATAAAAAGTACAACCATATCTAGCACAACCGTCAAGAGACAAACAACATCGTCTCACAAAGACGTTATGACAATCAAGGATTAGACATCATCCAAAATGCCAAAGGGTCTGCATTACAGTATTCTCTCCGTCAACAGGGTAGTTGGGTGGGCACGGGTTCCTGTTGCTTCAATGCATTTTGCTGAGAAGCAACAGGAACTTGATAATATGCTCTCTAGCACTGTAATATCACATGTCTTTATTGCACCATGTAAGCGTCCTGTCTGTGTCTTGTGTGTTGTCCTTAGTGTTTTATAGGGTGGATGGAGGGCATGGGCGTCGCCAGGATTTCTTGAGAGGGGTCGTTTCCAATGCTTACTTATTAAAGAGTCCATTACTGTGATGTCCAACATGGGACAATAACATACAGTTGGGCGCTGGGGGGTGTGGGGTCGTTCGCACCCAACGACCCCCTACTAGCGACGCCCTTAGAGGGTGTCTGATTCCATGCTGCTTCAAAGACTTCTTCTTTGAAGTAGCAGGAACGCAACTTGGCTGGGTGGTGTTTAGTTGGTTCGTCGCGAAAAAGCTGAAAGATTGTTGAAAGCGACGTTAAATTCTATTCACTCACTCACTCTCCGTCAACAGATCATTTAGTATAAGTTTTCTCAGTCTCTGGTTTATATGTGGAAATCATAGTAATTCTACTATCACCTTGCCTGTTTCAGAGTGTGACGGCAGACGACCTCCTAGGGCATTACCTGGACTACTTCCCAAAATTGAAGGAGCAAGGAGTTGATAAAAGGTACAGTTGATAGCTGTTTTCCTGTGTCTTGCGTTTTCAGCAAAAGAAATTCAGACATAGTGCGACTTAAGGTCCACTATGGCCTAATTGCAACCAGTTCAAAGCGGCCCATATATATTACGACAGTGAACTTTTGACCAAACGGGGATGAGATGAAACGGTATATTGGCACATTTTTTATTACTCATATTCGCTTAATAATAATAATAAATATTACCACGGAACCAATTAGAAGTGGGCAAATCTGAAAGCAAGTGAAAGAAACAACATCTACAAAATAGACGGTTAAATTGTTATTTTTTCTTCCTCAACATCTGTATGATGTCATTTGTTACTACTACGTTGACAAACTTGGACTCTTATTCCATTCTGATGGATATTAACAGTTTGATCTATTAATTGATCATTTCTCAGTTGACGATGCATCTTTGTCATCCAGCCCCTATTTAACATTCAAAGATACTTCCTTGTAGAAAAGTACTAAATCGAATGAAAATCAGTGTCTCATTTTGTCGGCGACATGTATGTCCCTGCATTCTGACATCCCCACGCCCATACGTCCGTTAGAGCATCATCTATTGAACCGTGTTTGGAAACTTATTTATCTAGTTATAGCCTAGAACCCTATATAAAATAAATCGTCTTGACCTAATTTTACGTAATTATGCCCCTTTTCAGACGTAAACAGGGTCTGATTTTGTGATATATTCTTGACCGTTACTACCAAATCTGCAGAAAAAAGTGTTTGATGCAGCTACCAAGTTTTCGAAACTTATCTCTTGTAGAAGCTTCTTGAAGATGAGTCACCTAGGCCCATGCATATTTCAGTTAATAATACATCGACAATTATATGTTAATTTCAGGGAAGGGTTTGAGTTTGAGCAATGGTTGAACAAGCCTGGCTGGCCTCCATATGTCCCCGATTTGTCGGCAGGTGAAGAGTTAACTGACCCAGTTGATGAACTAGCAAACCAGTGGTTAAAAGATCAGGTAAACAATGAAATATTGCTGAATATAAATGTAAAAAACCTATTTTTCCTATTGTTTCATCAATGGAGTGTAGTAGGCTGCCTTATATAATTTGTGGACGCAGTTGAAGATCATATGACATAAAAATTGGCTACATCGCAAATTCTTTCATGGACGACGGCTGAATATTGAATGTCGGATCTGACGCTTGCCGTTATTATTTTGCGCAGAATCAGGTGATGAATGTTCTGGATTTTTTCTTCTTTGGATTCTTCCAAATTCCAGATTGTGGTCCGGGGCAGGAGGGGGGTGGTCAATCTAATGGCGTTAGTGGAAATAGTTCCGTGTGTTTCAGCGTAGTACGCTCTGTTTAACCCTATCTGGCCTGTTGTTTTTTTTTTGGGGGGGGGGGGGGCTGTCCAGACCCGGGGCCGAAATATTTCGCCCCGCCCCATGAATATTTTTCTTATTCCTTCAGCTAGGAGGCTGAAACTTACCACCCTATGCCTATGGTTCAAGTAGTATCAGCAAAGGTAACACAAAAAATATAAAAATGGCCCCCCCAGGCCTGTAAGGGTTAACAGCCAGTTTTGAGGGGCCGATTACACAGATCGAAAAGATGGAATATAAGATGCTGGAATTATCTCTGAATAGAATATTTCATACGAATTAAAATTAATTACATGTTAATGTGTTTGTCTACAGAAACTCACAGATCTGAGCACCTGGAAAATCTACCAGATTCTTCATTTCCTGGACAAACTGTTAGAGCAGCCACGACTACCAGAAGGCATTTTGGGAAGGTTTGCTTCGGCGTATCCCTCTATAATCAACAGCAATAATGCTGAGGTAATTCAGAATATATTTTATACCCATTAAAAGTATGAGGTTAATATTTCAAGTGGAAAAGGAGATAGTACGATAAGGCGGCGTTTTTGGCCTGTACGTGATGTGGCTGAAATCGAGAAAATGAAATGTCCTAAAATAATTGTTTCGATGTAACGGTAAGAGAAAATATATGTCCACAATATGTGAAAGTTCTATCTCGATTGCGTTATGATTATAGTTATGACATGAAATTGAAATCCACAGTATGTGCTATTTCGTCAAAAAAGGGTCTAAATCAAGTCATTCAAACATACATTTAGACAAAAAGGACCCCTTGGACCAAAACGGTTTTCCAGCACTGGAGATATAATGCCATGGCACATGGCCAGATTAAAAACATTTGGTCCAAGGGATCCTTCGTGTCTACATGTGTCTTTTAATGACTCGATTTAGACCATTTTTTTCACGAAATAGCACATGCTGTGGATTTCAATTTCATGTCATAACTATAACAAAACGCAATCGAGCCAGAACTTCCATCTATTATGTACTTATTATATTTTCTCACGCCCTTACATTAAAACACAATTATTTTTAGGACATTTCATTTTTTTCGATTCGCCTTATCTGATTATCTGATATTGGCTTGTTCTTTTTCAGATCTTGGTGCGATGGACACAAATTGTAATCAAGAATGACTACAAGGTGGAATTTGAGAAAGTTACTAAATTCCTGGAAAGTCAAGGTAAATAAAGTGTGACCGATCTAAACGTCAGCTTTGTGTAAAGTATTCTAACTGGTTTAAGTACTATGAAACTGGGAAACTTGTTATGTGTTTTTTTCCTTCATCGGAAAGCAAAAGAAAAGAAATGAAAATATGTCAGTTCTTTAATTTAAGTACATGAATAGAATATTAATCAGATGTCGGGGCAGATGCCGGGGCTGATTCCCCATATTAAAGGAAAGGTTCGGGTATGGTAACTGAACTGAAAGAGCTAGTCAAATGGTATTCAACTGTATTTTTTTTTTATTCTTGGCATCTTGGTGTATAGACGTATATCACTGTGTATTTTGAACTGGTATCGACACGGTCAGTAACCAGGATGAACTGGAGACATATTTATAATAGTTAACCCTACCTGGCCTGGTGGGGGGGGGGGGGGGCGAAATGTGCCCCCCCCCCTAGTGAACTTTTCTCTGCTGCTCCGAAACGACAGAACCGAGGAGGCTGAAACTTGGTGACTTTTAAGCTTATCTTATGGGGGTCATTTTGAGCCTATTTTCATATACCCCGGGTAGAGGATCATGGGTAAATTCAAAATGGCGGCCATGTGGTATCCGCGAAAGTCGTGTTTTTCAATCTTTTCGCTCCATTTCTTCACATTTTTCTTGCCTAAAAGGCCTTGAAAGTATATTATTTATGCAAAACTAATTATTCTACATTTTATTTGATTTTTTTTCGAGAGAAAAATCGGAAAAATGAAAATTTCGAAAAATCGACCCCCAAAAGGCCGAAACATGGCTTCCGAGAAGATGACGTCACTGTGACGTCATTATGGCGGCCATGTTGGATTTTTTTTACATTTCCCGGTAGAGCTTGAACCAAAGATACTGTGTGTTAAGTTTCAGCGCTCTAGCCTTAGTGGTAGAGAAAATATATAGGGGGGGGCACTTTCCGCCCCCCCCCCCCAGGCTGCGATACACCCCAAATCACCCAGGCCAGATAGGGTTAACGCAGTTTCGACGGCGATAACCCGAGCTACATGTATCCCGCGACAAGTAAAATGGTGAAAATACTTGCCTGAAATACACCATTCAAACATGCCAATATCATTCAATCGCTAAATGCGTTTTATCTCTTTTTTAAGCTGAGCATATCTTGGCGATATACACTTTCGCTTTCGTTTTCAGTCCTTCGTTTTAATTTCAGGAGCACAGAAGTATACGTTACCGGTGTATAGAGCCATGATGAAAGGCAGTGAGACTTCACTGAATCTGGCAAGAGAGACTTTTGACAAGACCAAAGACCAACTCCATGTACAGGTCCGGACCTATGTTGAAAAAATCCTGGAACTGTAAAATAATTGTGACATTCTCCAATTCTCATGATTATATTCCCTTTCAGTTCATGCATTTTGAACAGGAAGGGATCGATTTTATGTGCCGTTTCAAAGTTACATGGGCATTGGAAAGATTGCTGGTCATTGCATAAACCAGTTTGGCTCGACGTAATCCAATTGCTGGTTAATTTGTCTCTTATAACTAGACCATACACTGCGGGTTATATCTACACTACAAATATATAGAAGAGTGCAGATATGAGAATAAATGAGAAGCCAGTCTCATCTCGGTTATCGAATCTCAGTAATCCAAAACATGAAATTACCGTATAACATAAACGATATACTGAAAAAATATAGTGGGTTAATATAGCATCATAACACTCCACAATCATTTTGCCGAGCTAAGGAAATATCATATTTCATTAGAAAATACCCTTACCTTATTGACTTCATTCTCCGTGTATTTGACCCTATTCCAGCTTCACAAAGCATTACGTCACATGAGTAAACGAGGCAATGAAATTATCTGTGTTTTGAACATTTGACCTAGAAAGTGTACACGCTACGGGGGCGAAGTACACGTACGGGCTCGAAGTAAACGAGGGGAACGATTGTGGGAGACTGCCCGAGACCAGACCAAAATTGTGGAAATTGGCTACTTTATTCCTCACACTCTTGGTGAATAGATGTTTGTTCTTTCTTAAGAAGATTGGGTTTAGGTATGGCCTAAAAATATTTGGAAGAAATAAATCGGCTATAGTTCACATAAACGATGGTGTTTCTATTTTGTGATGGGGACACTTCGAGACTCACCAAGGGATGGAGGTGTGTTTTCGTTAAATGAATGTGATTGAATCGATGGCGGATCCATGGAGCCAATTGGCTTTGGGCCTTCGGATACACCCCAATACACCCAACTAACACATGTTACCGCGTGGCAACGGACATCAGTATCTACGTCATCTTCAACAAGTCCAGGCAAATCCTAAATCCTCGCCGAGGGTTTAACTGGACATTTTTGGTGATTCGAATGAGTTCTTGAGTCAATGCCTCTATTATACAATCTCGAACATTTCATCCCCGTCGCTTGTTTTGAGTTAGCATGTCAGTAACCCTAGCATGTTGTTTTGCTTTGACTTAGGATGTCTATTTCGTCCCTACATCAAAGCAGTTCGGCCCAGTTCGTTAGTGTTCAACATTCTGCGCATGCGCAGACAGGGAATTATGGGAAAAGGGTATGGAAATAGACGTTTTGGGGTCTAGGTGGGCCACTATTGCTCCGATGGGGCCGAGTGAGGTATCAATGTGAAGCCTTCGGGAAGTGGCATCCGAGGGGAGAGGTGTGGCGTGGAACTGACGTCATTCTGCGGATGCGCAGTAGACCAAGTTTATGGAAATACACGTTTTGAGGTCTAAGTGGGCCACTAGTGGTCCTATGGAGTCGTATGAGGTATCAATGTGAAGCATTCGTGAAGGAGCATCCGACGGGCTTGGTGTGGGGTTGGAATATCGTCATTTTGCGCATACGCAGTAGACCAAGGGTATGGAAATAGACGTTTTGGCATCTAGGGGAGCCCCTAATGGGTCATATTTCACATATAGGTACGTATGGGCTAAATCGAGGTAGTATCTGCGTTGGTGATGGTGAATTCATTGGGGCCTGTGGCTGTAACGCTGGAAAGGGGAAGATGTTCCACCCACTGACCCTCTTCGGCACTGGTCTGAGTAGGTGGGACGGTCCATAAATCAAATTCACTGTTGGTAGAAGGACATGTTCAAGAAAAGATATCCTGGGTCTTCGATGTGCGTCGTCGCTGGGCCGGTCGTCGACTGGTGCGTGGTCTCGGTGGTGCAGGTCTTTTATTCCCTACGGTGCGTTGTGCTTTGGCGACCAAGACGCCTCCGGCTTCTTTGGCTCGGCGTTTCAGTGCTTCTTTGGGTGCCGCACCGCCCAAGACATCACCCGCGACTTGCAGTCCACTGCGTACCGCTTGTTTGCCGATCGCTTTGACCCCACGCGTCACCAAGGGCAGGAGCGTTTTGACGATGCTCCCGTGTATGTTCCCCAGCCCATGTCCTCGTTGCATGCGTGTACCTGCAAAGACCGGAAAGCTACCCCGGCCTGTTTGGTGTAATGATCGACGTAACTGGCTGTATGGCATTGACAAGGCACCTTCATTATGCAAAGTGCACCGCTCGGACTTGACGGAAATGATGTGTCAGCACCACTTTCCCACGCTCGAATGCAATCGATTGACCGGTGTCGTCTCTTATATCGATGACGATGGAGCTAATATCGAAAAATCAAAGAAACGTCCCGGGAACTGCAGCAGGTATGGAACGACCAACAAATGCAGACCGTGCAAGATTTTCTCATATGGTACAACGACTTAGATGCGGTCCCTTTCCTCGAAGCGGCCGAGAAAATGGTTCAACTGTTCCGGCATCAAATGCACGTCGACATATTCAAGGAGTGCTTGAGTTTACCGGGTCTCGCGCTTCGCCATCTCTTTCAAGATTGTCCTACATACTTCTCACTGATACAACAAAAAGACGAGGACATGTATGATTGTTTAAAGCAGAACATCGTCGGCGGGCCCAGCCTAATTTTTCATCGCTACCACGAGAAAGACGTCACCACCCTTCCAAGTGGAAAACCCTGTGCCAAAATCATTGGATTCGACGCCAATGCCCTGTATCTGTGGTCTCTCGCCCAACCCATGCCCAGTGGTCATTATACGCGCTGGTTGGCGGACGGCCGACATTTCACACCTCAACGTACGCCGTACAAACATCTCGCTGACCAGTGGTTGGACTGGGAAGCCGATCGACGGGGAATTTTTATACGCCATCAAACCAACGCCACAGAGAAGCGGATAGGAGATCGCCGACTCCCCGTCGATCGGCTTCCCAGTCCAACCACTGGTCAGCGAGATGTTTGTACGGCGTACGTTGAGGTGTGAAATGTCGGCCGTCCGCCAACCAGCGCGTATAATACCACTGGGCATGGGTTCGGCGAGAGACCACAGATACAGGGCAGTGGCGTCGAATCCAATCATTTTGGCACAAGGTTTTCCACTTGGAAGGGTGGTGACGTCTTTCTCGTGGTAGCGATGAAAAATTAGGCTGGGCCCGCCGACGATGTTCTGCTTTAATCAATCATACATGTCATTGTCTTTTTTTTGTATCAGTGAGAAGTATGTAGGACAATCTTGAAAGAGATGGCGAAGCGCGAAACCCGGTAAGCTCAAGCACTCGATGTCGACGTGCATTTGATGCCGGAACAGTTGAACCATTTTCTCGGCCGCTTCGAGGAAGGGGACCACATCTAAGTTGTTGTACCATATGAGGAAATCTCGCAAGGTCTGCATATTTTGGTCGTTCCATACCTGCTGTCGTTCCCGGGACGTTTTCTTTGATTTTTCGATATTAGCTCCATCGTCATCGATATAAGAGACGACACCGGTCAACCGATTGCATTCGAGCGTGGAAAAGTGGTGCTGGCACTTCATTTCCGTGAAGTCCGAGCGGTTCACTTTGCATAATGAAGGTGCCTTGTCAATGCCATACAGCCAGTTACGTCGATCATTACACCAAACAGGCCGGGGTAGCTTTCCGGTCTTTGCAGGTACACGCATGCAACGAGGACATGGGCTGGGGAACATACTCGCGAGCATCGTCAAAACGTTCCTGCCTTTGGTGACGCGTGGGATCAAAGCGATCGGCAAACAAGCGGTACGCAGTGGACTGCAAGTCGCGGGTGATGTCTTGGGTGGTGCGCCACCCAACGAAGCACTGAAACGCCGAGCCAAAGAAGCAGGAGGCGTCTTGGTCGCCAAAGCACAACGCACCGTAGGGAATAAAAGACCTGCACCACCGAGACCACGCACCAGTCGACGACCGACCCAGCGACGACGCACATCGAAGACCCAGGATATCTTTTCTTAAACATAGCTTTCACCCATGCGGAGTCGCGTCCTTCTACCAACAGTGAATTTGATTTATGGACCGTCCCACCTACTCAGACCAGTGCCAAAGAGGGTCAGTGGGTGGAACATCTTCCCCTTTCCAGCATTACAGCCACAGGCCCCATTGAATTCACCATCACTAACGCAGATACGACCTACCTGGATTTAGCCTATACGTACCTATATGTGAAATATGGCCCATTAGGGGCTCCCCTAGATGCCAAAACGTCTATTTCCATACCCTTGGTCTACTGCGCATGCGCAGAATGAGGATATTCCAACCCTTCACGAATGCTTCACATTGACACCTCATACGACGCCATAGGACCAATAGTGGCCAACTTAGACCTCAAAACGTGTATTTCCATACACTTGGTCTACTGCGCATGCGCAGAATAACGTCAGTTCCACGCCTCACCCCTCTCCTCGGATGCCCCTTCAGGAAGGCTTCACATTGATACCTCACTCGGCCCCATGGGAGCAATAGTGGCCCACCTAGACCCCAAAACGTCTATTTCCATACCCTTTTCCCACAATTCCCTGTCTGCGAATGCGCAGAATGTTGAACACGAACGACAAACTAGTCCAGGCGGATGCTCCCTCACGAGAGCTTCAAAATAAGATCTCATACGACACCATAGGATCATTAGGGGCTCACCTAGACCCCAAAACCTCTATTTCCATATATTTGGTATACTGCGCATGCACAGAATGACGTCAGTTCCACGACACATCCCTCCCCTCGGATGCCCCTTCACGAATGCTTCACATTGATACCTCACTCGACTCCATAGGCCCACTAGTGGCCCACCTAGACCCCAAAACGTCTATTTCCATACCCTTTGTTCACCGCACATACGCAGAATGACGATATTTCAATCCCACACCCAGCCCGGTAGATGCGCCTTCACGAATGCTTCACTTTGATACCTCACTCGACCCAATCGGACCATTCAGCGTATTTGAAGTCTGGGGACTACTTGTTCTCCGCGGAGGCAGACCACATCACCGCCAGACATGACCGCATCACCGCGGAGGAATCCCCTAACATGTCCAGACATGATCCAGTCCATCATTGTTCTTGCTCTGTCGTGACGTCAATTCGCTAGGGCCCACCCGTCGAGAGCCTCATTTTGTGACAAAGTTCCACCTCAAATTTTACCCGGGGAACAAACAATGAGGTCAATGTAAGTGTAAATGCGGAATGTATACTACTGGGGCGCCTCGCGCTAATGACCGTACCGGTAACATTTGGTACTCATGCCTCTTAAAAAATTTCACAGGGTATTTAGATTGGAATAATAGTGGTCACAACACTAAACAGAGAATGTACTGTACCTACCTCATGCAAAAACCGGGATCAATCTAATAATACATTTCTATAGCAGTTATATTTATTTCCCATTATCATATACTTATATCATTAAATGTCATTCAGAATAGAATACACATTTTTTTTTTCAAGAATAGTTCGGCATGGAATCTCGGATATTTCCTTAAATTTGACCTCAGATCACCGTGAGTCTTATGTTTTTAGTACACGATACATCTAGGACACAGCCGATATTATCGTATTATACCCGCGAATACGCCTATTCAATTAACCAAGTATCATATCAGCATGTTTTCTTTTCAGAGCAGCCTATTTTTTCGGATGCTTATGCATTTTCTGTTTTTATTACCCCAATTTCCGTTGCATTTTCCTGAGCCTGGTCGCCTTTGTAGGTTTGCCGCTCCTCGAGACCGTGTTTTCTGTGAATTTCCTCTTTAATCGAGTTCAGTGACTTCTCGAAGCTGTCAAATTTATTCAGTAGTAAACTAATTGACTGCTGAACTGAAGCTAGCGTGATGTCTGAGTTCAAATTCTTTTCAGTGTCCATGGTAGAAGTTTTACAAATTCGAAAATCAAAATGGTTGGAGCCAGCTACCCCCTTTGTTTAGATCAACCGAGAATAGTTTCTTGGAAAATCGTCGTTATAATCAAATTAAATTCCACCACAAGTGCACAGGTACATGCCACACTCATTCACAAGCCGATTGATGCCATCTTCACCAACCAACTACATCGCAAAGCTCTCTACGCTGCCTTGACATTCTTGGCTGGTGGCAGAGGAATACTGCTCTGCGCCACCTACTGGAAGTTTGAACGATGAGCGACTTTTTACCTCCAGGAGTTGTTCCCCTTTAATTTCAAGTCGGCCACACAGGTAAGGCGATTCGTTATCGTTCGACCTTGCAGCGCGTCCCAAAATCTGATCCAATTGATCAGAAACACCGAAAGTGGCCGTGAAAAGGCTTCTCCTGTTTTTGTCGGTAGAATTTCCCCGCACATTCGACACAGCTCGTTCTTAGTGGGAGCCGCCATCTTGGGAAACCAACTACGTAACGCGAATTCTGATTGGATGCAGCAAGCCGTCTCTGCATCCCACTCATCAATGAGGATTCACGTTCCAACTTTAGTAGAGAAGTATGCCAAGGCGATGTACAGAGCAACGCAATGTACGTCGGCTTGGCTAGAGAAGATGGATTGATGCATGATTGGTCGTATATTGATATTCCAACCGGGAGAGAAACTAAAAAAGTTCAGATCATATTCTCGTCTCTAGCGGCCAAACTTGCCATACTGTTTAATTTCATTAAGGATAGCTGTCCCCTTAGAGGCAGTTTTTGCACCCCCGTGACAATTTGTCGTCTGTATCTATAAATATACAAGATAACCATAATAAACTATATATTTTATGAAAGCGTACATCGTAGGGATTCTATATGATTTGTATAACCGACGCTGCTACTGTGTAGAAAATATTCCAATTTAAAAAAATTAAAATGAAAACAATAGCGTCCATTTTTCAATTGAAATTTCATGAAAACTGTTGGTCTTGTTTCAACTATGATGGTATATCTTGATAGGAGACAATTCGAACTAGTAAATTTTATCTCATTTTTTTTATTTTTGCCTGGTTTTGTTTTCACAGCTGTTTTACTAAAATAAATTGAAAAAACGTACTATGTTAGTCGTTTGTCTTAAAAGTTGAAGGATTAAAAAACTAATCCGAACTTACAAACAGTGAGATAGAGTTTACTAGATTACCTTACAAGTAACAAGCATGCTGAATTTCAAAAGCGTAGCATGGATACTTTTCGAGAAAGAAACGTTTAAATCTCGGATTTTGTACAAAAATGAAAGGCTAGAAATCGGGCAAAATGTGTCCAGCTATACATCTGATGAATTAATCTAAATTTTTGTCTTGAATTCTATTGTCAAGTACATTTTTAATCTGTCTAATGGGACCTACTCGAATTCCTGTTTATTCTGGATAATTATTACACTAAGTTTTTTTCATCAAGGCGGTTTAAAGTCCAATTTAAACTTAAAAAACTTGCTCAGCTGAGAATTGTTCACATAGTCCGGGAGCCAAACCCCAGTTTGAGCCTTGACGTGGAAATGGAGTCCACCTAACGTTTTTTGATGGATTATATATCTCCCATGTTTGCAGATTAAGAATCCGGATGATGCCAGCCTGGCACCCTTGGGGAAATCAAAATATCCAAGATGGCCGCCAGCATATTCAACATAACCGCTGTACGTCGCTTAGATTGATCGCTATATGGAATTGAGCTATATATTTTTGGTCTACGAGTGCTCAAGAAATGATGTATATATTTATTAATACTTCATACCACCTATAATACTACCTCCAGCTTATCTCAACAGTAGCGGGGTGGAACTGACGTCATTCTGCGCATGCGCAGTAGAAAAAGGGTATTTTAATGGACGTTTTGGGGTCGAGACGGACACCTATTGGGTGTACTGGGCTGTGGGAGGTGTCATCGTGAAGCTCTCGTGGGCTAATGTGTCGTGCGTTTTCAACATTCTGCGCATGCGCAGACAGGGAATGCTGGGAAAATGGGCACTGCGAGGGACGTTTTGGGGTCGAGGTGGACCAATAGTGGTCCGATTGGACTGTATGAGGTATCAGTTCGAAACATTCGTGGGGGAGCATTCAACTGGATGGATTGTAAGGTGAAACTGACGTCATTCTGCGCATGCGCAGAAAAAAAATGTTATTTGAATAGACGTGTTGGGGTCGCGACGGGCCAATACTGGACCGATTGGGCTATAAGAGGTGTCATCGTGAAGCTCTCCTGGGGAACCATCCGACTGGGTTACTGTGTCTTCCGGTTTCAACATTCTGCGCATGCGCAGTCTGGCCGTAGTATAGAAAGTAGACATGTTTGGGTTCGTGGGGGTCTGTTGAGTGATTGTGGCACCATTCGGAGTCCTAATAGGCCGTGTAGGGTGTCAGCTTGAAGCTCTCGTGGTGTTGACCACGACTCGAAGGATGTTCACGTCATCAGTAAGAGTGGTAGCGAAAGCGGCCATTCTGGCGGATGCGAAGGTAGGTGTTTGGGGTGGAGAAGGGCCATCCGTGGTCTAAATGGCCAGTGACGCGTGCCCAACGCCGGGTGGTTGTGGTAGTGTCTGTACATATAGGGATTAACACGTGTCCCTCATCAGTCCGGGATGACGATTGGTATGGTTTTTGTTGGAAGTCATGGCGGAGCGTCCATTGTGAGTGTGTGTGTGAGTGTGCGTGCGTGTGTGTGTGTGTACTGTGTGTGAACATTGAGCTTAGTTGCCCGTCTCTCTTTTTGAAGACATGGGAGGCTCTGAAAAGAGCCGTTCTTTTCTGTCGCTGTAAGACAGAACTGTCATTGCCATAGCATCAGGGTCAATAGGGCAAAGACCATTGTGAGGTCAACGAGCCGTCGCTGGTTCCAGCGTGAGCGCTCGTGGTCCATAACCTGGGAATCAAGAATGGCTGTCATAGTCCAGTAGTGGAGGGTGATAGCACACTTCTCCATTGAGTCGACCCTGTCGAGGACCGCTTCTGTGAACATTTCCAGGATCTGGCATCGCCCCTTGTTGTCGTCGCCATCTTCAAACATGGACCTAACCACTGTTCGGTAACCCGCGAGTGAATTAACCATGATCGCATGCTGTAAAATGTGAGTCGCATAGGAATGGGTCTCCGCCATGGCTCTGCAGCAGTAGGAATGGGAGTGTGGGATCCAGAGGGACGTGCTTTATAGACCATCGCATATCGGGAATTGTGGGGAAAGGGCTCTTGGGTGAACTTAACGCTCTACCATAACACATTGACGCCATGGTGTAGACAGATGAGAGAACAACAACAACAACAAGGATGAGAGATCAATCATTTTCTTATCCCCACCAGCACAACATACCCACGCTGGGGGAGCCGCGTTGGGTATGTTTACAATTCTCGTAAGCTCTTGTCCAATCAGAAGCCGTCGTTTGAGAAATTTCAGTCTTCGGTCAGGGTCGCTCTTGGCCTTAGCGTGGTCGAGCAGTCCAGAATACCGATGAGGCAGCATGTTCTGAAACAGTTGTTTGCGCATTCTGCTTATTTTCCAGGGCCTTAATTGGTGGGTCGTAACCCTATATCCTTTTCCAAGTGATGCTTTATGCTACATGTAGAGCGTTAAGGTCACACAAGAGCTTGGTCTCCATGATGGACCTGTGCGTGGGGTCGCTTTTCATTTCAAGCGGCTAGGCTATACCGTTCATAGATGGCCATGGCTGTTTTTCCTGATGTTAGGGCGCATTTGGATGTACGCATGACTGACTTGAGAGCTTGGAGCTTTCAGAGCTGTTGGAGCTCGGAGCTCTTGCGTTAAGACGGGCGTTGGGCGTGCCTGGAGCTCGGAGCTCTTGGAGTCTGAGCTCGCAGCCCTTGGAACTCGGAGATCGAAAGTGACGTCATCGTACGCATGCGCACACACCTGTGGTTCACCCGCACCTTGGTGTACCCTGTGCTCTACGGACATTGGGAAATATGTCATATATATCAGCACTTTGAAAACCATGGGTGATTGAGGTAACCAATAAATTCAACGCTTTATATTTCGAAGAGATGGACATACTTTAACCCTATCTGGCCTGGGCTTTTTGGGACCTGTCTTGATCTGGGGGGGGGGAGGCGAAATGGCCCCCCTAATTATTTTTCTTACCCCTTGAGCTAGGGAGCTGAAACTTACCACATTATACCCTTGGGTCAAGCTCTACCAGAAAATGTAAAAAAATCCAAGATGGCCGCTTTGATGACGTCACAGTGATGTCATTTTCAAAAACGGCATTTTTTGGTCGATTTTTCGGTCGAATTTTCCGATTTTTTTATTTATGCAATTTCTCCGCAAAAACTGCAGGATAAAATAGTAAATATTAATGTGATATGAAATAAAATAGTTTTTGCCCACTTTTCATCGGGAAAAAGCAGAAATTTTGAAGAAATATGACAAAAACATCACTTTTCTGGTACGCCACGTGGCCGCCATCTTGAATTTGGCCATGATCCTCTACTCGGGGGGTATGCAAATAGTCTCAAAATGATCCCAATATGATAAACTATAAAGTCAAGGAGTTTCAGCTCTCCGTTTTTTGTCGTTCCGGAGATAGCGCAGAAAGTTTGGTAGGGGGGACTATTTCGGCCCCCAGGCCAGGTAGGGTTAAAGGGTCAACGGCAGCCATCTTGAATAATTTTTCCTGCTATTCTTGTTTGTTTTTGCCAAATTGTTGTGTGACGTATGTACTGATTGAATTTATCCCAAATTTATAGTCAAATATATCACAATCAGTGATCGAGATCATCCATGCGACAATTCAGGACGACATAATAACCAGGAAATGCCTCATGGCGGCCATCTTGGATATTTCGATTTCCCCAAGGATGCCAAGGTGGCATCGTCCGCTTTCGGGATCAGCGCATCGAAAAGATATAGAAACCATCAAAAAACATTAGGTGGACTATATTTCCAGGTTTTTCGACCTGCTCCCGGACTAACACCTGTGGAGATGACTTCACGGCGGGTGTCCGAGTGAAGTGTTACTGTTATAATCAGAAGAAAAAAAATACGGATGTTTTCATGGTTTTGATCAGAAGGGGGTAGATTAATGTAAATAAGTACGACTAATAGATACATGTAATTAGCTTACCATAATACTGCGGAAATGAGTTTTGGAAAGGGAAATTTAACAGACAAAAATAATAGTAGCCAGCCCAAGATAAGACAATCTGTTTAATTGTTCCAGTGCCTCGGAAACAAAATTTTTAATCCTAATATTGAAGCACTTCTATTTACAATTTTGATTTCATTTTTTCATCAAATGTTAGAGGAAATAGTGAATATTTGAATGAAGAAATAAAAAAAAACAGGACCAATTTTTACCCTTAAAATATCCTTAAATAATCAAATTGGTCACAGTTTTGAACATAATTGTAAGTCTCACTATTATTGTCCTCAGCATGCTCAGTAGTTCTTCTTAAAAGGCACCTTTCTTTCACGTATTGCCGGTCACGAGAGTAAGAACAACCATATCTTCAAATGGGTCCGTTTTCTACACTGAAATCGAATTTCCCTTTTTCAAATATTAACATGTTGAATGTCAACGTTGTTCGATATATCGGGTGACTTCCTCGAAACTAAAGATAGCGATACCCACCAACTCTTATCTAATTTGTAGTACAGTCGTACGCAAACATTTTGATCTTATTTGCAGATGCACATCATGGGAAAATTCATGATGGCGACCATGTGGGATATAATAAAATTGAAAGAATGGTATAATTTTCGCATGCTAGATTTATTGTATTTTCGAGGAATTGTTATTGAAGAAAGCAAGAATGTTTTTCACTTTTCCGATTTTTCTTTCCGACCAGTATACAGGTTTTCCGTTTCACGTCAACAAAGATTTTCTTTTGTACCTTTTCTAATCTGTACATGAGCTACATGCCTGAGAGGAAGGCATAAATATTCCTATGGAGTCATATGGTTGCATTTTTCTCAACTCCTACATATTTCATCAACATTCATAGATCGATGTTGTAGAGAAACCAACAGCTGCACAAACATTCTCGTTCAGATGCCCATATGGTGTTTGATCTGTGCTAATTGTGCATTGAATATCCCTTTTGCTTTACTATCACCACCACAATGTCACTTTCAAACCTACCGTCAAGGCAGATGGGATCATAGTGATGTGACTCCCGTTCACTGTAGGGTTCTCGACGAGACACGATTTCAAATCGAACTGCGACAAGGTGGCGAAGTCCCCGACAGTACAGGTACAATAAACTGGATTTCCAGCCAACCTTAGAACTATCAGTTCTGTATACCATGCGCATTTACTCGGTAATGTAGACAGTTTATTATATGTGATGTCCAGGGCCGTGACTGAGAAGAGACCACAGAAGACGTCCTTGGGTAAAAGGCTCAAGCGGTTCTTCGACAGATCTAATGCTTCTATATGCCAGTTGGCCAATCGAGATATTGTAAACGACCTGATTTTATTTTCACCTAACCAGAGGCGTTTGATGATAACATTGAATGGGCAAGCAGTTAGCGCGACACTTTCAATCTCGTTGTTCTTCAAATTGAGCTGCACTAGTCTGTATGTATCGCTGGCGAACACATCACAACTGGGGAATCTCGAAATGTTGTTGTGGTCATTTTTCCAGCTAATGATTACCAACTCATTTTGGAAAACCTGACTTGGGGGAGTGTGTATATCTAACTGATGCAGAACTTCCAGGTTATTCGATTGAGTAAATAGCTCCAGTTCAACTTTCAAGGGATACGTGTCTTCCTGTCCCGTCCACTCGATTCGTATTGGCGGCACCACCATTAACCGATTTCTGGTGAGTTGGGCTCGACACACGGTGTGCCGTTGATTCAGTGAAAACTGAATGAATGGAATAAAAGACAGAAAGTTATCACTAATGGAATACAAAAGAACTGAACTGTTACTAGAGACAACATGGACCCCTGAAATAGTGTTTAGGCTGTTACGGTTAAATTTTGCTTTGTCTCTGACCGTGAAATCACTCAAGTTCAGGTTACTGAGCTTGTTCCAGTCAAGGTCAACCATCGGGAGCTTTAGTTGTCCGCCACATGTTTCTCGGGAGGGAAAACGTGTGAACTCATTTTTCATGAGTTTAACATCTACTGACTGGCACATCTCTGGGGTCAACCAGTCAGTTGAGTTAAGTCTGTTGTACCCGAACGACAGAACATTTATCCCGGTGACATTATCAAATGTATCCCTCCGGAGATATGACAGTTCTGCCCTCTCGATTTCTAAATGTTCTACTCGGAGTCCAGAAAAGGCGTCACTGGAAATATCATCCAGGGGATTGCTGGATAATAACAAGCGATGAACTACAGCTCCTGAAAATGTCCATGGTTGGATTGATGTTATGCTGTTATTACTCAAATCCAGAGTACGTATGACTTCACCTGGCCTCGTGAATGTCCCTGGTTCAATGGCGGCTATATAGTTAGATTCGAGATTAATGTGACTTAGTTTGGCCATTCTTCGTATGGTATCTTGAAGAATCTGTGAAACATAATTGTAGCTGATTTGTAAGTATTCCAAGTTATTGAAGAACCGTATAAACTCCCACACCGTATTGGTCAACTTATTTTTGACCAGCCTGAGTTCCACAAGAGTATTTCGAGAGAAAACCAGGGCGGATGTCTCTATCGTTTCGACTGGACAACTGAAGATGTGAAGACTCTTCAAATGTTGTTCAAAAACTGTTACCGTGTTTTTATCCTTGCCCCCACAGTTCAAATAAGTGTGATTCAACAATTCGTCCATAGAAATTACACTGCAGAACGAAGAGTCACCACGTTGCCAGTCTAACATAGCATGAACCTCTTCACAATTTTGTGCCATCTCGCTTCTGTTTCGCCAAAGATACACGTCTTGCCCGCCATCTGCAATCGTCGATGATGTCAAGTTGTTCAAACTTTTGGCGTCCCGCTTGCTTGTCGGGCAAACCAAAGACCCGGAACAAGAGCACGTCGTTAGGCCTACATTACAGGCAATTGCACTTTTATCATCAGCTTGAATAACGCTTGCAGAACATATAATACTTAAATATAATGTTCTGATTATGCGGGCCATCTCTCTTGAACAAATCTCAGCGGACGGTGTTATCCAGATCGAGCTTTTTGGAGGTTCGTACTCGAACCTTCGACAATTAAATATGATCTGTCTACGTAACTAGGTCGCCGGTCCTATTATCAGCATTTATTAGATAGTAGAACATTTAATGAGCAAATGTTCCCCTTTCCCTGAAAAGTCTGACCAATGCCGACTGAGTAAAAGCCATATACTACAGAAACGTGTGATCAAATATCGACAGGCACCCGTGGGGTTCCCCGGTGTGAAAAGGAATACGACCCCACCCGTGTGGTTCCCGGGTGTGAAAAGGAATAGGACCCAACGTCGTGATATGACTGAAATATAGTTGAAAGCGACGTTAAATCATATTTACTCACTCAAATATCGACTTGCATTAACTATCCGTATACGATCAGTTATTCCCCACAGGGCAGGAAACAATGTCAACCTGCCAAAGTCTGGTCATTACTCCGGATATCTTTACAGGCCATCCAGTAGTGCACTGATCATATCTCCGGACATAGGTCATATTTCCGTTCATCACGAACGGAAGGATTTCAAAAATCAGGAGCACATAAGTCTCTCGTCGTTTCTATTGAACACGACAGCTGAAAGGTAATATCTCCAGGTTAGGAATTTGGACAGGAAGCTGTCCAGGAAATTCAAAACGCATAGAGAAAAATATCGACAAGGGCGAGTAGCTGTATGTTCGCATACAGGATAATGTGGCCACGTAACGACACTCTTTGACATATGGCCTCTGGTGTATATCACGTCAGTCACTTTTCTATAGACAGGAAAATGGAATATTTGATAAAACCAGCGTTTTTCTTTCAGATTATTATTTTAGATTTTGATTTGTTCAACCCCGTCCTCGCATTCCTTCACTACAATTTCAGATATTAGAAACGAAGACCTTCATTTTATATTTCGCTATGGAGAAGCTCATATTAATATATGATCACGCCAGTAAAGCGCGAATTTGAGTAACGTTACTAATTTTGATTCCAGAAACACCAAAACATGTTACCGAAAACAGTAGCACACATCTGAAATTGATTTTAGAAGTTACTAAAAGCAGTAATGAGGAAAATATAATCTACGGGAGTTATCTCCCTTAGCTGAAAGAATCTTTTCCCACCCAAACAAAGAACTTCGACACTTAAAGAAGGCTATCACGTCATTCTAGACATGTTGAAGCACACGTAAAGATTAATTAAACATCACTGAAAATTGTTTAAGTTTATTAACCAAAATATGCGAGAAGTTCGAGTAATGAAAAACGGAAAATTATAGACATACATTTATTTGTGGTCTATAATTGCGTGAAAACTAAGATAGAGGTAGTCGGCAAAAACATTACGTAATCTTTGCATATTCAACTCATGGCAAACTGGTTTATAATTAACAAAATCGTAAAAATGAACAACCAGGAAATGATTACACATCACACAACAAACAACAACACGGTCAGAGACTTTTTATTGATTAACGTAACGAAGCATTACAATCGGCATTTTGTTACTGCATTTGATAATGTTATTGATTTTCGTACTTTAATGGACTGATAATGGTAAGAATATATTCGACCATATAAGTTATTTTCTTGGACGGTACGTGTAGATTTTAAACAGGATTCATCGACTCTCTTTACTACTTTCCTTTTTTCTTCTTAGTTCTTCTCAACGTTCTTAGTTCGTTGATAATGTCTGTGTCCTTGGAAGCTGGTTAACGGTATATCTAAGTGGGATGCAATAAATATAAGGGTCTAAACCGTTACAATCTTAATAAATTAATATCCTATCAATGCTCCCCAATCGTATATGTCGCTATGTAGGATCTTACTGATTTCAATTGAATTTTGTGTTCGGAGCGCCCAGCTCATGAATATTTAATAGTTTAATGACATCACGACCGCATTTTAACTACTTTACTTGAGTCGGGCGGGGGGGTAAGTTCATGGACTCTGCGGCGGGAGGGCGGCAACATTAGAAGATTCCCCCACAGCTTGGGGTGTGCTTCGGTGAGCCAACCAGAAAGCACTTGTCATTACGTTCCCTTCAAAGCACTATGAAAACCTCTCGGGATTGGTCAACACGCGCGTTACTGCAAGCCGGTTAGATCGTACAAGCGACATATCCAATGGGGAAGCAGTTAGGATTTAATTTTAAAGCGACATATCCAAATGGGGAAGCAGCTAGGATTTAATTGTAATTAGATTGAAACCGTTATTCAATCATCCCAAATCCAATTGCAGAACCAAACCTCAGCCTACGGACATTTTCACTGTAATATTGTGTTCGACCACACATAGACCGGCGAAATGGCCGCCAAGGCTAAGAATTATTTTTCTTATTCCTTGAGCTAGGGGGCTGAAACTTATCAAAGTATTCTCTTGGGTAAAGATCTACCAGAAAATGTAAAATATCCAAGATGGCCGATTTGATGACGTCACAGTGACGACATTTCCAAAAAACGCATGGAACGATGCAACTAGATGGCAAAACGCAGGCGCCAAAATAGTCAAAGATTTGGTCAAGGAGGATAATAAGTTCTTATCTCTAAAAGAATTCCAAGAAAAATTTAATATAAAACAAAATAACTATTTAGCCTACTACGCCACAATTCACAATATTCCAGCAGATAAGAAAAATGAAATCTGTGTTGAAAAGCAAAATGATAAACAAATCCCAGATAATACATTAATAGGAAAAATCCGAAATCAGACATCCACTAAGTTTGTCTATAAATTATTGGTTGAAGCAATTTTAGAAAGTCCCCGGAATAGTCAAACAAAGTGGGAGACGAATCTTGGAACAGCAGTATCGTTGGACTGGAAACACATCTATCAAAACGCGCTCTCCATAACATCAGAAACTAAATTACAATATTTTCAATATAAAATAAATCACCACATTCTGGAAACAAATGTATTGCTCTATAAATGGGGAAAGGTGCAAACCGAAAAGTGTAGTTTCTGTCAGGAGGATAAAGAGACGATAATTCACCTATTTTGGGAATGCCGGTTTTCGAGGGAGGTGTGGGTAAGCTTCCAGGACTGGTTGGCCAAAACAAATATAACAAGAACACTTAAACTAACATTACAAGACGTACTCTTTGGGATGAAATCGCAATCCATTTTGCTTAATCACTTGATAGTGTTAGTAAAATTTTGTATTTACTCCCATAGAGTCCGAAGTAACCTGCCATCTTTTGAAGTCATAAAAACCCATTTATACGACACACGAGACATGGAAAAGCGGATCGCGACAAAGAACAAATCCATAGCAGACTTCAAAACAAAGTGGAGCCTCCTGGCAAACTCAGTCGATTGAGAAAAAAAAAATGTAAGTGGTTGGTATCGCTATCAAAGGAAAAGAAAATACAACACAGGTTCTCCCCCGTATTTCTTGATTTGAAATATCTAACTTCCAATTAATTTTTTTTCTCTTGTCTTGTTTGCTTGTTCTTTTTTTTTTTTTTGCCCCCCCTCCACCGCACTACCTCACCCCAGCACCCCTATCTCGCCCTTGGCGCATATACGATAGCCCCCGTCTAACGAATGTGAAATATTTACTTTTGTCGGAGAACGGTATTATTAGGCGCCCGCTATATACAGTTTCTTATTTCAACTAATATATGTATATATGTGTATGTGTAAATGTAAATATATGTATATGTGTATATAAATGTGTAAGCATACATGTGTAGGGTAGTGTATATATATGCATATGTGTAGGTGTACATGTGTGTATAGATAGACTTATGTGTATGTGTGTATCTGTATATATCTCCACAAGTGAAGATATACAGCAGAGTGCATTTGTGTGTAGTAAAACTATATAAATAAATAACTATACAAAGATTCATATGGGTATGTATGTAGGTATATGTCCGGTAAATATGTTAAAGGAATAGAGATAATATTATACTCAGGATATATATAAATGTTGAAGATAATCCAATATAATTTATCATTTTGGAAGAATTTGAAAACTTGAAGTTGTTGTATATTATGCTGACATTGACATAGGATGTTTGTGTTTCTTTGTTCCTTTTCTCATACGTGAACATATATATATTATATATAGAGACTAAATGATGACAGTATAAACTGTATTATTGCGAGAACACGTGCCAGAAGGAGGTACAATATATGTACTTTATTTCTTTATTGTTTTGTCCGTTTTCCACCAACCCTAACCCCTTGGCCACGTGGGCATTTTGATGGGTTGATTGTAAAACCGTGGCAAATTATGGAAATAAATGCCCAATGGCCCAGTCCAGGGCTATGGATAAAAAAAAAACAAAAAAAAACAAAAAAAAACAAAAAAAAAAAAACATTTTTTTTTCGGCCTGCTGGGTTACAGTACTTATTGTGTGGCCAACTGGCAACATTGGGATGATGTGGATGTAGCTACAACAAATCAGGCTTAACATTTCTTGAACGAAGCTGAATGTAAATCGTTGTTACCATATCTGTAAAATATAAAAAAAAGTAATAAGCAGATTGTTTAACTATGGTAACAATGTTTTTCATTCAGTTTTATTTAAGAATTGGTGATTTTGAATTGATGTGGCTACATCCACATTACCCTAGTGTTGCAATTTGGCTACATGATAAGGACTAACCTAGCAGGCCGAAATAAAAAAAGAAGACTTTTTGTTCACATTTATCCTGATGATTTAACTTGATCTTACAAGGCTAAGAATTTTTGAGCAGGTATTTCATTACTAGGGATAGAAAGGGTTAATAATCTCTAAACAGAATTTATTCTGGGAATGAATACAACAGTATGGTAAAAGGTCTCAATAATGTTGTTGGATTAACCCAATTTTTGCCATTTGCCACACCGAAGTTGCAATTATAACCCAATGTTGCCAAATGGCAACACAATTTTTCACACTACTTTATATTTTTTTATACACTTCCGAATTTTCAACTTGCTAGATGTTTATCTTGTAGATAGTACGACTATTTCGACATATGCGTAAGCATTTTCGCTAAATAAATAAAATAGAACGATATCTCATCATAAAATCTCAGGACACTTTTCACATGTGATTACTTGCTGGGCGCAGCCATTTTGGGTTGACTGAAAATGTTAACCTAAAACTGTTTCGAAAGTTAAGGACTTGTAGACTCGTACCCAGCTCCAATTCGCTATCGCTCTATGGAGACTAGTTATCGGCAGGCATTTTAAATCAGCACTGCACAGTGATTGGCCCATGGTATTCTCCACCCACAATGCCCCTCCATGCTTGTTTGGACGTCGGCAAAATGGTACATCTTCAGAAAATTTATGACCTAGGCTTATCCAAAGTTCACAGCTCTTCACAAGATCATTATTGTTTAGCATCATCAGATAAACAAGACTAGTACGATCAGACAACATGAAGGCGAAAATACTGTATAATTGACGTAATTCGTTGTTTTCCGCGTTTCAATGGTTGATCTTCAATGCAGAATCTAGGTCAACTAAATTTATAATGTCTGCTGCTTCAGACGAGTAGGCCTACAAGTACGTTCAGTTTTATTTTTTTAACAACAAAACTTGCATAATGTTAGCAACAAAAGCACATATAGAGCGTATGAACAGTACTATGTATTGAATGAAGAACAGAAATGCTGCAAATCCCCTGACCTGATCATGAACATGTCACGCTAAGAACCTTGGAATAGGTCATAAATTTTCCGAAGATGTACCGTCTTGCTGGACGTCGTGGTAGTCGTAGAAGCGAGGGCTTTATTTAGGAAACCTACCATAATCGCTCATCGCTCATCAAATCTTACAAAGGATCTATATAATACTTGGTGGATTGGTGGCCGTGGCGCTCAAGGCCCTTTATCGCACCATAGACGAGTACTGGTCACTAGATACACACGAACAACAACAACAACACATATTGACATTGGTCTATTTACCGGTCTAGATTTAGACCGGTAATTCAGCCAATCAGAGAATACAAAATGCCTGCCGCTAACTAGACCCCAACGGTGCGTGTGAGTTGAGGGCTAGGTACGAGTCTAAAGGACTTGTTCAGCAGCTACAGGTTGATATAGAATTAGGACCTAACAACAAATTTTTCACATTGAACCAAACTTTATGAGAATAACCCAGGTTTAAAGGCGGAGGTGACAATTGGCTACGATGGGACAGAAAGGGTTCATGTTGTGACTTAATTGTATACACTATTGTACACAGACACATACAGAAGTCTCTGGGTGGAATAGCCCATGGTTAACCATGTCACCATGGATTGTAAACCTTCTTTAAATAAAATGTTTTATTTGTATTAGTAAAAAAAAAAAAAAAAAAAACGGCATTTTTTGGTCGATTTTTCGGTCAGACTTTTCGAATTTTTTATTTACGTAATTTAATATGATAAATTATTAAATAATAATGTGATGTGGAATGAACTAGAATTTGCCAACTTTTCATCGCGGAAAAGCAGAATTCTTTTGGTAACCCACGTGGCCGCCATGCTGATATTACCTATGATCCTTTGCTCAGGGGGTATGCAAATAGGCTCAAAATGACCTCAATATGACAAACTATAATGTCAAGGAATGTCGGCTCTCAATTTTTTGTCGTTCCGTAGATAGCGCAGAACCTCTCCCCCGGTCTGGTTGGGTTAATCTTCTCGGTCTTCAGGGGTGCATGTTGATCCATGGCCTCATGATCAAATATTCAAGAGCCCATTAAATATAATCAATTTCTTCAAAAGTACTCGTAGTATGAAATGGCACTCGACCGAATTCTTGGTTGAATGATTTGATACCCATATTTTGTTTTACATACTCTTTGAGTGTAGTCAATACAATGTTATTCCAATCACAATCAAAATTTATAGTTTTTTAAGACGACGTCAACAGTCATAAGCAGGTCGAGACGACCTTTGGTAACCAGGTTAGTAGGTCGAGATGGCGTCATATGTAGCTCGAGATACATATAGAACGAAGAATTTCGACTAATTGTATCTGTTCAGGTATCACTACGCCACATGGCGTCACAGTCAATGATGAACGGTTTCACAATCCCGACATAGTCTTGCGCAATACAACTGATATAGTCTCTATATACGTTTAAGAGAGGGACGATCCCTTCCAGTAAATATACCGACTAAGAGAATGTACATACGAAATCGCCGTTTGTTCCATCGCGTTCCTCGAGATGAGATCTTTAAATTATGTATTAAGCATCTTTTCCTAACTCTATTAGCTTTCCCGCTATTAAGGGGAGAAGGCTTCGTGTCATAAGTCAAACTGGTCTCTAATGTATCGGTTCGCTGTACATCGAGTTGTGTTTACCGTTATTAATTGTAAGACTGCTCCAGAACTTTTACGTGTATTCTTACGTACGATGTTATACGCTCATATGTATATCCCCTAATAATGAATAGGTCATCTCGCTTAAAATCAAATCGGTTACCCGAATTTCGACCAATCGTGCAATAACGGGTATTCCACAGTGCTATGTCACATGACGTCACAGCCAATGGCGAGCGGTGGCACAATCTCGATTTAGTCTGCACTATGTTGCGCAATACAGCTGATTTCAATATCATCACATATAGAACGAAGAATTTCGACTATTTAATATATAAGTAAGTTGGTTCGAGAGAAGTTGGCAGTAAGTGTCCGTTTCAATTAATTTCCTCAGTTATGCCCCTAAAGGATCAAGTTTTGTTTTGGAGTATAAAATACATTTCGGATTTTTTTTTGACGGCCGATTTTCGTCGTATTTTCTATCAATTACAGATGGCGATATCTCGAGAACTAAGACAGATAGACACTCGCGGCCTGAGGCGTCGTATTCCTCTCGTATAGATGTACAATAAACATCCTATACAATTTTATCGCCCGACCGTAACTTTCGCCGCAATTAGACGATAATCGGTGTCACGTGATTTGACCATTTCTCGAAAAATAAGCGACACACGCGCACGCTGTTTGTGGCGTTGTATTCTCGTGTCAAGGTCTACCGTAAACCTCTTACACGAATCTATCGTATCTCCGTAAGTTTGGCCACTATTCGGGTGCGCATGCGTGGTTGTGGTGGTGGTGGTGGTGGAAGTAGTAGCGGTGTTTACACTGCGAAAAATATTGTGTTGTTTTAACACAATTTTGTGCTAAAATGGCTTCAACACAAAATGGTTTGTGTTGAAATCAACATGGTTTTGTGTTAAACTTAATATATCAACACAAAATTGTGTTGAGTTCAATACAAATTAGTGTTGATTCTTACACAATTTGTGTTATTTTCAACACAATTCTGGTGCTAAAATGGCTTCAACACAATTTTTTTCGCAGTGTAGTGATGGTGGTGGTGTACTGGACCCCCAAACACACACACCTGGAGCCAAAGTGTGCTCTTTCTTGGACCCAGAGAATGTAAAATGTGTATGTTTTATCGGGAGATATGATGATTTGTCGACCATAGTGGTCCAGAACAGGCAGCAAATTCACACGGTTGGAGTCATATACTCTTTCTTGCACCCAGAGAACACCCAGAGAATGTAAAATTTGTGTGTGGTCATAAGTAGGTCGAGACGACCTTTGTAACTAGGTTAGTAGGTCCAGTTGACGTCATATCCGTGTCAAAAGGTCACTTCCGGCCACTGTACGGCTCAACAAGAGTTATCTCCCCCTTCAAATCGGTCTGTTAGCACCCTACTGAATCAACAAGTATGATTATAGGTGAAAACCGCCGGTCACGTGTCAAATTACAGTCAATGGTAGGTTTTCCAGTGCTTTCGTTATCAAGCGTGGGCGTGTGTCTGACCAGACGACAGTGACCACAGCCGAAAATGAACGATTTTCAGCATATCGATGACAGGTATGGTTACTGGTGCCCAGTCATATTTTGAAGAGAAATATCGTACTATATTGTCACCAAACGTAGGGTTATTACTATTTCAAGTTAACAAAAATTTTAAACATTTTTGCGGCGAGAGGTGTTTTTAGGTGTTGGTAGACAGTCCATTGTAGGTATTAGCATCGAATTATAGTGTGAGGAAATGAGCACAAAATGAACACGTGGGAACTTACTACCTGCCTCATGTATCACTGACTCATTCATCTCTCGATTCCTTCCACTTGTGTGTGTTTAAGAGGAATATGAACCATTAATAGTATATTCTCTGTCTGTCTGATATTACGACAGTCCATTGTATCATCATCGGACCGATCGACAGTCCATTGTAGGTCAACATGCACTTGTGAATGATGCACAGAGAGCACATCGTCTGATCTAATGATTCGCCAAATGGACTGTTGCCAAGACAAATGGTAGCTACAATGGACTGTCGAGATATCTGATATATAATCACATGAGTAGTATAGAGCGAGCATTACAGCGCTAATTGACCGCAGAAATTTGCATATGACCTCTGTGACGTCACGCGACAGCCAATCAGAAGCGAGTATTCTGTCACATGGGGTCATTGTGGTGGGGTGGTGGATGGTGGGTTTAAGATGGCGGTTGTGGTGGGGTGGTGGATGGTGGGTTTAAGATGGCGGTTGTGGGTTTAAAGCGACATATCCAAATGGGGAAGCAGTTAGGATTTAATTTTAATTAGATTGAAACCGTTATTCAATCATCCCAAATCCAGTTGCAGAACCAAACCTCAGCCTACGGACATTTTCACTGTAATATTGTGTTCGACCACACATAGACCGGCGAAATGGCCGCCAAGGCTAAGAATTATTTTTCTTACTCCTTGAGCTAGGGGGCTGAAACTTATCAAAGTATTCTCTTGGGTAAAGATCTACCAGAAAATGTAAAATATCCAAGATGGCCGGTCAGACTTTTCGAATATTTTATTTATGTAATTTAATATGATAAATTATTAAATAATAATGTGATGTGGAATGAACTAGAATTTGCCAACTTTTCATCGCGGAAAAGCAGAATTCTTTTGGTAACCCACGTGGCCGCCATGTTGATATTACCCATGATCCTTTGCTCAGGGGGTTATGCAAATAGGCTCAAAATGACCTCAATATGACAAACTATAATGTCAAGGAATGTCGGCTCTCAATTTTTTGTCGTTCCGTAGATAGCGCAGAACCTCTCCCCCGGTCTGGTTGGGTTAATCTTCTCGGTCTTCAGGGGTGCATGTTGATCCATGGCCTCATGATCAAATATTCAAGAGCCCATTAAATATAATCAATTTCTTCAAAAGTGCTCGTAGTATGAAATGGCACTCGACCGAATTCTTGGTTGAATGATTTGATACCAATATTTTGTTGTACATACTCTTTGAGTGTAGTCAATACAATGTTATTCCAATCACAATCAAAATTTATAGTTTTTTAAGACGACGTCAACAGTCATAAGCAGGTCGAGACGACCTTTGGTAACCAGGTTAGTAGGTCGAGGTGGCGTCATATGTAGCTCGAGATACATATAGAACGAAGAATTTCGACTAATTGTATCTGTTCAGGTATCACTACGCCACATGGCGTCACAGTCAATGATGAACGGTTTCACAATCCCGACATAGTCTTGCGCAATACAACTGATATAGTCTCTATATACGTTTAAGAGAGGGACGATCCCTTCCAGTAAATATACCGACTAAGAGAATGTACATACGAAATCGCCGTTTGTTCCATCGCGTTCCTCGAGATGAGATCTTTAAATTATGTATTAAGCATCTTTTCCTAACTCTATTAGCTTTCCCGCTATTAAGGGGAGAAGGCTTCGTGTCATAAGTCAAACTGGTCTCTAATGTATCGGTTCGCTGTACATCGAGTTGTGTTTACCGTTATTAATTGTAAGACTGCTCCAGAACTTTTACGTGTATTCTTACGTACGATGTTATACGCTCATATGTATATCCCCTAATAATGAATAGGTCATCTCGCTTAAAATCAAATCGGTTACCCGAATTTCGACCAGTCGTGCAATAACGGGTATTCCACAGTGCTACGTCACATGACGTCACAGCCAATGGCGAGCGGTGGCACAATCTCGATTTAGTCTGCACTATGTTGCGCAATACAGCTGATTTCAATATCATCACATATAGAACGAAGAATTTCGACTATTTAATATATAAGTAAGTTGGTTCGAGAGAAGTTGGCAGTAAGTGTCCGTTTCAATTAATTTCCTCAGTTATGCCCCTAAAGGATCAAGTTTTGTTTTGGAGTAGAAAATACATTTCGGATTTTTTTTTGACGGCCGATTTTCGTCGTATTTTCTATCAATTACAGATGGCGATATCTCGAGAACTAAGACAGATAGACACTCGCGGCCTGAGGCGTCGTATTCCTCTCGTATAGATGTACAATAAACATCCTATACAATTTTATCGCCCGACCGTAACTTTCGCCGCAATTAGACGATAATCGGTGTCACGTGATCTGACCATTTCTCGAAAAATAAGCGACACACGCGCGCGCTGTTTGTGGCGTTGTATTTCTCGTGTCGAGGTCTACCGTAAACCTCTTACACGAATCTATCGTATCTCCGTAAGTTTCACCGCTATTCGGGTGCGCATGCGTGGTTGTGGTGGTGGTGGTGGTGGGAGTAGTAGCGGTGTGTAGTGATGGTTGTGGTGTACTGGACCCCCCCAGACACACACACCTGGAGCCAAAGTGTGCTCTTTCTTGGACCCAGAGAATGTAAAATGTGTATGTTTTCTGGGGAGATATGATGATGTGTCGACCATAGTGGTCCAGAACAGGCAGCAAATTCACACGGTTGGAGTCATAGTATACTCTTTCTTGCACCCAGAGAACACCCAGAGAATGTAAAATTTGTGTGTGGTCATAACTAGGTCGAGACGACCTTTGTAACTAGGTTAGTAGGTCCAGTTGACGTCATATCCGTGTCAAAAGGTCACTTCCGGCCACTCTACGGCTCAACAAGAGTTATCTCCCCCTTCAAATCGGTCTGTTAGGCCCTATCCTAACGCCTTGTCCTGACGTCGTAGCATACCATTTTTTTTCTTTCTGGGTAAGCCCCTGTTCTAGTTATAGATCACTCGCAAGTAGTAGAGAACGGAGAGTTTCGGAGGTTCAATGGAGAGCGTTTGGGGAGATGAGGGCCATATTCTTCTCTACTCCTCCTCCTCCTCCCTCTCCTCCTCCTCCTCATTCCTCCTCCTCCTCCTCCTCCTTCAACACACACACACACACACACACATGCTGACGAAAGGTGCATAGTGGGGACATCCGTACACAACCATACAAGTGGGGACTTCTTTATTTTTTGGCTATTCAAGCAACCTGTTGCTGGTTTGTGTTGTGAACAACCTCGGGATCTCCACGACACGTTCAATCCAGTTCAAATTTGCACAGCACCTGAAATAACCGAATCCGTATTTCCACCCCACAAGTGGGGACACATGAAACATACCGGCAAAGTGGGGACACCCAGTCAAACACACGTTTCTAATTTCAAACACACCCGCTTGAGTTTTCTCCAGTCAAAATGGGGACATATACGTTATTTTTTTTACCATGGTGTTGTATACAAGATCATAAAACGGGCAGCGAAACAGTTTCCCAGTCTTTGTCACACCGGGGACGTCCCCGGTTGGAGGTGTGTCCCCAGTATGAAGGTGTGTATTCATATAAATGTCCCCGCTATACACCTTTCGTAAACGCATGCATACACACAGAAATACACAGTTCAAATTTAATAATTTGATACAGTATTTATATATAATTGGTATAGCTAGCATATATTAACGTTGAAAGTTACGAGAAAGTTGTTAGATTAAATTAATATAGCGTAGACAGACGCCCGACGATACTGGTGCTTTAGAACAACAAGGGGAATAACTGTGTTACTCAGACGGAAGTTCGCGCGCCTGTTGTTCTGACCGCGCGCGTATGAATATAGCCATTTTTCAAGCAAGCTCGGCAGGGATGGCATTAGGTGTGGATATTTGCTTTCGCGGTTTATGCGTACAGCTCCGAGATGAAATTCGGATCGATTTGCACAAAAAGGTGAAGATTCGTTTTGTAATTTAAGAACAACACCCGCTCAAATTAAATTGCGCGCCAGGATACGTGAGTGAACCGGCCGACGACTGAATCTCGTGGTTGTTTCACGCGATTTGTAGATACTACGCTTACGCTGAAGTTTCTGGTACAGGTATTCAATTTTTGATTGAGGAATATATATGTCATTGATTATTTGTGAAATTTCCAGATTATAATTGTTTTGAAGATATAACAAAACACATTATCCCCACTTCGTGTATGCTATTTGCCATTACTCGTCAGCTTAAACGCTCTCGATATTGGTGAAATGTGAGTAGTAGTCGTTGATTTCATCCGTCTAATTGTATAACGAAAGATCAGTTCTAAACAAGTATTAAGCGGTTCTACATTGACAAGGCGAGAATACCTGTTTGTAACTCGACACACCAATTAAAGCTTTCAGGAGTTCATTTTCGACTGTACCAAACGAGTCACCTTGAGATTGCAATTAAATGAACCTCGTGCTTGATGATTAAATCAGCTGCTGCGAAGCCTGGTGATTCCTCTGCAAGAACTTGATGCATTATGTATATCTGTCAATTAAACGGAGGATGTTCAATTATCATTATATCGACATCGCATATGTAATAGGACATGAAGTTAATTTACAATGAAAAATACATTTGCGGGCCGTCATGGAAAGACAGTTCCATGGTACCAACATTTTAGTTCCTTGAGTTGTATTTCTAAGAAGGAATTTTTTATAACTAATTGTCTTTAACTTCCAAATGTAAATACAAACGGATAACCATGTTGCTTTACCTATTTTTTATTAGTAAATTCGGCTGAAAATCGAGCAAATATGCATTGACTGGTCAGTCGGATACTATATATTTTCTCCCCGCCCTCCCCCTTCACTGCTTTACGCAAACCCCCAAAACATACACACGCATACACGCACATATGTTGACGAAAGGTGCATAGTGGGGACATCCGTACACAACCATACAAGTGGGGACTTCTTTATTTTTTGGCTATTCAAGCAACCTGTTGCTGGTTTGTGTTGTGAACAACCTCGGGATCTCCACGACACGTTCAATCCAGTTCAAATTTGCACAGCACCTGAAATAACCGAATCCGTATTTCCACCCCACAAGTGGGGACACATGAAACATACCGGCAAAGTGGGGACACCCAGTCAAACACACGTTTCTAATTTCAAACACACCCGCTTGAGTTTTCTCCAGTCAAAATGGGGACATATACGTTATTTTTTTTTTTTACCATGGTGTTGTATACAAGATCATAAAACGGGCAGCGAAACAGTTTCCCAGTCTTTGTCACACCGGGGACGTCCCCGGTTGGAGGTGTGTCCCCAGTATGAAGGTGTGTATTCATATAAATGTCCCCGCTATACACCTTTCGTAAACGCACATACACACACACACACATCCTCCTCCTCCTCCTTCTCCACCACCACCACCACACTCCTCCTCCTCATTACTCCCTCATTCCTCCTCCTCCTCCTCATTCCTCCTCCTCCTCCTTCTCCTCCTCCTCACATACGCTAAGGTAACTCTACCAGATAGCCCTAAGGAAAATGGCCCTTATCTCCCCAGACGCTCTTCATTGCACCTCCGAAACTCCCCGTTCTCTAATACTTGCGAGTGATCTATAAATAGAACAGGGGTTTGCACAGAAAGAAAAAAACTGGTATGTTTCGGCGTCAGGACAAGGTGTTAAGATAAGGCCTAACAGATCGATATGTATGGGGAGATAACTCTTGTTGAGCCGTACCGTGACCGGAAGCGACCTTTTTACACGGATATGGCGTCAACTGGACCTACTAACCTAGTTACAAAGGTCGTTTCGACCTACTTATGACCACACACAAATTTTATATTCTCTGAGTGCAAGAAAGAGTATACTATGGCTCCAACTGTGTGAATTTGCTGCCTGTGCTGGAACAGTATGGTCGACAAGTCATCCTATTTCCCCATAAAACATACACATTTTACATTCTCTGGGTGCAAGAAAGAGCACACTTTTGCTCCGAGTGTGTGGGTGAGTGTGTGCGTGTGTGTCGGTCCAGTACACCACCACCATCCCGCTACTACTTTCAACACCATCACGCCCACCACCATCACCACCACAACGACGCATGCGCACCCAAATAGCGGCGAAACTTACCGAGATACGATAAATTCGTATAGGAGCTTTACGGTAGACCTCGACACGAGAAATACAACGCCACAAACAGCGCGCGCGTGTGTCGCATATTTCTCGAGAAATGGTCAAATCACGTGACACCGATTGTCGTCTAATTGCGGCGAAAGTTACGTTCGGGCCATAAACTTGTATACGATATGTATTGTACGTCTATACTAGTGGAATACAACGCCTCAAGCCGCGAGTCTCTATCTGCCTTAGTTCTCGAGATATCGCCATCTGTAATTTATAGAAAATACGACGAAAATCGGCAGTCAAAAAAGAATCGTTTTTTTTTTACATCAAAACAAAAGTTGGATCCTCTAGGGGCATAACTGAGGAATTTTCACATTTCATGCCTCATTCAACAGCATCAACATAGGAATCAATACGACTTCGGTGTATTTACTTAGCTGATTAATTGGAACGGACACTTACTCTCAAGTTCTCTCGAACCAACACACTTATATATTAAATAGTCGCAATTCTTCGTTCTATATGTGATGATATTTAAATCAGCTGCATTGCGCAACATAGTGCAGACTAAATCGGGAGTGTACAATCGTTCACCATTGGCTGTGACGTTATGTGACGTAGCACGGGGGAATACCCGTTATTGCACAATTGGTCGAAATTCAGGTAACCGATTTAATTTTGAGCGAGTTCGACCTATTCATTATTAAGAGGATATGCATATGAGCGTACATCGTACGCAAGAATACACGTAAAGGTTCTGGAGCAGTCGTACAGTTAATAACGGTATGCACAACTCGATGTACAACGAACAGATACATTTAGAGACCAGTCTCACTTATCACACGAAGCCTTCTCCCCTAATAGCGGGAAAGCTAATAGAGTTAGAAAAAAATGCTTAATACGTAATTTAAAGATCTCATCTCGAAGAACGCGATGGAACAAACGGCGATTTCGTATATACATTCTCTTACTGAAAGGGCTAGTCCCTCTCTTAAACGTATATAGAAACTATATCAGTTGTATTGCGCAAGACTATGTCGGGATTGTGAAACCGTTCATCATTGGCTGGGACGTCATGTGACGTAGTGATACCCGAACAGACACAATTAGCCGAAATTTCTTCGTGCTATATGTATCTCGAGCTACATATGACGCCACCTCGACGTACTAACCTGGTTCCCAAAGGTCGTCTCGACCTTCTGATGACGTCATTTTGAATTACTAACCTAGTTACATAGGTCATCTCGACCTACTTATGGATACCTACTGACCTACTTATGACGTTATGGTGACCTAGTAACCTAGTTATGAAGCTATGGTGACCTACTTTTGGCGGCCTGCTGACTAGTGGTGACCTACTTACTGTGACCTACTTATGGTGACCTAGTGACCTAGTTATGAGGTCATGTTCACCTATTCTTAAAATTTTTGTTGTTTTATTTTTTTTATTTTTTATTTTTTTATTATTTTTTTTTAGTGACATCATCGGCTTCCATGGCTTTCATGTTCCAGAACTCTCCTATTACATTCTACTGTTCTCCTTATTTTGCCGACGAAAGGATTCGGATGGACTCACTCACTGACTACCGGACAATTTGCAAATGAGAGCCTATATAATTTGCAATTTGCTGAAAATCGTCTCTTGTAGGTAGCTCAGGTTTAAGTTGATGTATAGCGAACAGAATTATCGATCAAAGTGTCGCACAGGTACTGGCTATCTCATTCCTTGTTCTTCACATTTCATTGACGCTTGTCAAGTAATCAATATTTATCACTTCGTCGTCCGTACATCATTACATATCGCATCCCGTTTGGACAGGTTCCGGTGTAAAGGTGAACGCTGTCTTCGCTATCGGATGGCAACCCCTCCCCTCCCCCATCAAACTTTCTGCTCTATCTCCGGAACAACAAAAAATGAAGAGCTGAAACTCCGCGACTCTATAGTTTATCATATTGAGGTCATTTTAATCCTATTTGCATACCACCCCACCGATCATGGGTAGATTCAAGATGGCAACCACGTTGGGTACCACTGTTTTCGTCATTTTTCTTCAAAATTTCTGATTTTCCGCGATCAAAAGTGGGCAAAAACTATTTTATTCCACATCACATTAATATTTTCTACTTTATCAGGCAGTTTTGGCGGAGAAATTGGATGAAAGCGGCCATCTTTTTTAAATATATTTTCTGGTAGAGCTTGACCCAAGGGTATAGTATGGTAAGTTTCAGTCCCCTGGTTCATGGGGTAAGAAAAAATAACTAGAAGGGGCGGCGGGGGGGGGGGTCGCTATTTCGGCCCCTCAGGCCAAAAAGCACAGGCCAGATAGGGTTAACTCATCAAAAGGGCTTGACTTCTTATATCTAGAGCAGGGCGAGGAGAATAGCTACCAGTTTTGTGATACACACAGGGGCTCGTTACCGTTGTTAATTGGTTAAATAGGTTGATTATGGGGGGTCGAGATCGGTAACCCCCCCATAATCAACCTATTTAACCAATTAACAACGATAACGAGCCCCTGTGGGTATCCACGGAGGGATTGGAGGTGAGACGATAGCATTTGCCATATTCAAGCTTCAGTAAATGGAGTGCTGTTCCAGTGACCCCAGTATCTGGGGATTTTTAAACCATCCGTGTATATTTTTATGTGATTTCCCCATTTGCGTTGGACAAAAGGATTTGCGCATCCTCTGCGCATCCTCTGATTATGATTACGACAAGACCGAGGAGGCTGAAACTTGGTGACTTTTAAGCTTATCTTATTGGGATCATTTTGAGCCTATTTTTATATACCCCCGGGCAGAAGATCATGGGTAAATTCAAAATGGCGGCCATGTGGTATCCGCGAAAGTCGTGTTTTTCAATCTTTTCGCTCCATTTCTTCACATTTTCCTTGCCTAAAAGGCCTTGAAAGTATTTTATTTATGCATTATTCTATATTTTATTTGATTTTTTTTAGAGGAAAATCGGAAAATTAAAATTTTGAAAAATCGACCCCAAAAAGGCCGATAAATGGCTTCCGAGAGGATGACGTCACTGTGACGTCATCATGGCGGCCATCTTGGATTTTTTTTACATTTCCCAGTAGAGCTTGAACGAAAGATACTGTATGGTAAGTTTCAGCGCTCTAGCCTTAGTGGGGGATAAAATATATAGGGGTGGGTGGGGCACTTTCCGCCCCCCCCCCCCTCTCCAGGCTGCGATACACCCCAAATCGCCCAGGCCAGATAGGGTTAAGGTGCTATGAGGGGGCGGGCAAATTGAGAGTTTTCTGTATTGTATATCCTGCACATTTGAAGACGTTTGTTATCGGAACATTTTCGAACACCGGATAGTTGCGTGAGCTTACCAGCATTTTCGGGTGATCTGGGATTGCTTTCAGTTAAGACAGTATTCGAATGAAAGCATCTGTCTGAAGTAGAGTGATATTTCGTTGCAATGTACTAACAGTATAGACGGGGTAGCCCTCTATGCACCAGAACATGGGCGCAGGGCCTTTGCCTGGAGAGTTGAAAGAACATTTTTGTCAGACTGACTAGCAGAATGAGGTTATCCAGTTGATGGCTAAGGGGAGCAAATCTTGTAACTGCTAGAACATCAGTGCCCTCTATCTCATCCAGCTGATGGCTAAGGAGAGCAAATCTTGTAACTGTTGGAACACCAGCGCCCTCTATCTCATTGAATTGCGATACTTCCGTTGATGAAAAGTCATATCCTGATATTGTATTTCAATAAGATAGAGGGCGATGGTGTTCCAGCAGTTACAGGATTTGCTCCCCTTAGCCATCAGCTGGATAACCCCATTGTAACCTTCACAGCTGTAGTCGATCCGAGATTGAATCAAAGATCTGTTTTACATGAATAAAGCTTTGCTGCGGTCCCCACGAGGTCAAGGATATATTTCTCTGCCCCCCACGAGGTCAAGGAGATATTTCTCTGCCCCAACGAGATCAAGGATATATTTCTCTGCTCCCACGAGATCAAGGAGAGATTTCTTTGCCCCAACGAGATCAAGGATATATTTTTCTGCTCCCACGAGGTCAAGGAGATATTTCTCTGCCCCCACGAGGTCAAGGATATATTTCTCTGCACCCACGAGGTCAAGGATATATTTCTCTGCCCCCACGAGGTCAAGGATATATTTATCTGCCCACATGAGGTCAAGGATATATTTCTCTAACCCACGAGGTAAAGGAAATATTTCGCTGCCCTCACGTGGTCAAGTATATATTTCTCTGTCGCCACGAGGTAAAGGAGATATTTCTCTGTCCCCACGAGGTCAAGGATATCTTTCTCTGCCCCCACGATGTCAAGGATATCTTTCTCTGCCCCCACGAGGTCAAGGATATATTTTTCTGCCCCCACGAGGTCAAGGTGATATTTCTCTACCCTCAGGCGGTCAAGGAGATAATTGTCTGCCCCCACGAGGTCAAGGATATGTTTCTCTGCCCCCACGAGGTCAGGGATATATTTATCTGCCCACATGAGGTCAAGGATATATTTCTCTGCCCCTACGAGGTGAAGGATATATTTATCTGCCCCCACGAGGTCAAAGATATATTTCTCTGCCCCCACGAGGCCAAGGATATATTTTTCTGCCCCTACGAGGTCAAGGAGATATTTCGATGCCCTCACGTGGTCAAGGAGATATTTCTCTGCCCCAACGAGATCAAGGAGATATTTCTCTGCCCCCCACGAGGTCTAGAATATATTTCTCTGCCCCTACGAGGTGAAGGATATATTTATCTGCGCCCACGATGTCGAGGATATATTTCTCTGTCCCCACACGAGTTGAAGGATATATTTCTCTGTCCCCACGAGGTAAAGGAGATATTTCTCTGTCCCCACGAGGTCAAAGATAACTTTCTCTGCCCCCACGATGTCAAGGATATAATTTTCTGCCCCCACGAAGTCAAGGGGATATTTTTCTGCCCCCACGAGGTCAAGGTGATATTTCTCTGCCCTCCGGCGGCCAAGGAGATATTTGTCTGCCCCACGAGGTCAAGGATATATTTCTCTGCCCATACGAGGTCAAGGAGATATTGCTCTGCCCCCACAAGGTCGAAGATATATTTCTCTGTCCTCACGAGGTCAAAGAAATATGTCTCTGCCCCACGAGGTCAAGGATATATTTCTCCGCACCCACGAGGCCAAGGAGATATTTCGCTGTCCCCACGAGGTCAAGGATATATTTCTCTGCCCCCACGAGGTCAAAGATATATTTATCTGCCCACATGAGGTCAAGGATATATTTCTCTGACCCACGAGGTCAAGGAGATATTTCGCTGCCCTCACGTGGTCATGGATATATTTCTCTGTACCCACGAGGTAAAGGAGGTATTTCTCTGTCCCCACCATGTCAAGGAGATATTTCACTGCCCCCACGAGGACAAGGAGATATTTCTCTGCCCCCACGAGGTAAAGGATATATTTCTCTGTCCCCACGAAGTCAAGGATATATTTCTCTGCCCCCACGAGGTCAAGGATATATTTCTCTGTCCCCACGAGGTCAGGGATATATTTCTCTGCCGCCACGAGGTCAAGGTCATATTTCTCTGCCCCCACGAGGTCAAGGATATATTTCTCTGCCCCCACGAGGCCAAGGATATTTTTCTCTGTCCCCACGAGGTCAAGGATATATTTCTCAGCCGGTTCAAATTAGATTGACATTTATTTACAAAGTTTTGGATGTTTCTGCTGTCGAAATTCAGACCCAATTATTTCACATTTTCTGCACAGCTGATCATTGCTCATGTTATGGAGACAATCCGCCACGGGGATGCCCTTCTTTCAAAAGCAACCGATAAATATCAATAGTTTGAACTGAATTTCGTCCACCAGATTATACGTTAATAATAGATCTTTCACCAACAGGTAAACGAACAATGTGCAGTGTATCGAACTATTTAAATGTCATTCGATAACATTAACACAACTTGCATCTGGCCATTCGAAGTTTAGATGTACAAGCTGTGAGATAAACCGTGGGCTATGCAAATAAATTATACAAGCTGTAAGTACAAAGCCGACACAACAATAATCAATGTATCTGTATGTGTGGGACATATGTTCCCGGATTAACACAGTTTCTGAGGTTTTAACGCTCGCTTGGTCGAGGCAAACTTTTAACGTCGAGTCGAATAATAGTGAATATAACTGGCAAGATAGGTCCACGTATACAACAACATTATTAATAACATTATGAATTACATCATTTGTTTAACCTTCTGTATGTGACATCTTCAGTAATTTCTCGATGGCAGCCTCTAACTGGGTATTTAAAACCTCACATTACCAACGTTGATGAAGACTATTTATTACTTCGATGTACGCATTCAAATCGAAAACCGTCATCGTTAAATTGAAATGCGATCATTTTAATAAAAAAAAAAGAAAAAAACGACGAAAACGCAACTCTTCAATCACAACCTCGTGGCTGCCATTTTGACTTTATCCATGATCTTCTTCTCGGAGGGGTAAGCACATAGGCGTAAAATGATCACAAAATGATGATTACAAGCGTCTGGTCCGTCATTCTTTATTCAGCCGTCGTTCATTAAAGAACATCCGCGTCCATAATCCTTCTTAGCTAAGATTCATAGCGTCTCTCTTCCCTCACCGCTATGCCGACGACAAATACATTTCCCTGTTGGTAACATGAACATCTCCATAGCGCACTTATTATTACCTTTGCGCCCTATTGGACATTCATTAACTTGAGAAAATGGGCCGCCATGAATAAAAATACAGAAATGGCAGACCAAATGGCCATTCGTCGGTCAAAAATTAATTACAGACGTTAAAATTATCTCTATGGAGCCTCAAAATCACCTGAAATCGAGGGTCAAGAAGGTGGGCATTTCCATCATAATAGACCCCGTGTTTACAGGGGATGATGATCACAACATCGATTATGGTATTTTGTATTGATGGCGGCCCTTTTTCTCAAGTTAATGAAGGTCCAATGGGGCGCAAAGGTAATAATAAGTGCGCCATGGAGATGTTCGAGTTACCACCAGGCAAATGTATTTGTCGTCGGCATAGCGGTGGGGGAAGAGAGACGCTATGAATCTTAGCTAAATCCTTCTCTGCCTACTCAGATACCACGGTGTACCGGCCCCACTGTGCCAAAGAGACTGTGCCAAAGTTAAAAGTTGGTTTATCAGTGACTTTAAATGCGGAATATTTCCTGAAGTGAGAGATCGAACTCATCTATGTGTGTACAGGTCTGGCCACTGACACACCCCGTAGCATCGTACAGCGGAAATGACTGATCTATACTCCAGGATCCGGCCTATAGCCATTTTCTACCTTCGTTTCGGGCGATTTCACGACAAAGTATGCGTTTTAAGCGTCCTAAGAGTTTTAATTCTGCAAATTATATTCAAGAAAACACGAGCTTAACATATACGATAAGAAAGTACTATATAGTAAAGCAATTCGATTCGCAAAGCCAGTCTTGTATCCTGATCACTTCGATTTTTCTAGCTGAGTTGGTTCATGTCATTTTATATAGCTTCTGACTTACCTTCATGTTAGACGTTTTGTCCGATGCAAAGGAGGTATCAATCTGATTTTGACATCACGAATTCACTCTCAACATCAAGATTCCATTCTATTCAGCTCGCGATGTGCAATACGCCGTACAGATCACAAAATTAGATGCTCCCTCACGTATGCTTTACAATGATAGCTCACTCCATGCAATCGGCCCAATAGTGGCCCACCTAGACCCCAAAACGTCTATTTCCATATCCTTTGTCTACTGTGCATGCGCAGAATGACGTCAGTTCCACGTTTCAGTCAGCCCGCTGGATGCTCCCTCACGTGTACTTTACAATGATACCTCACTTGATGCAATCGGCCCACTAGTGGTCCACCTGGACCCCAAAACGTGTATCTCCGTACACTTAGTTTACTGCGCATGCGCAGAATGACGTCAGTTTCATGTTTCAGCCATCCCGCTGGATGCTCCCTTGCGTATGCTTTACAATGATACCTCACTTGATGACACATGGGTGAAGATTGATCGACAGGAAGTCAACAGTTTTTTCACTTTCCTAAACACGGTGGACAATTCACCATGGAGGAAATGGAATCCAACCAAATACCATTTCTGGACACCCTGGTTAAGGTAATGATGGATGGTTCCCTGAACACGACTGTCTACCGGAAACCTACTCATACTCACCAGTACTTGGAGTTCACCTCGCACCATCCCCTCAACCAAAAACTGGGTGTAATTCGGACGCTGTTCAATAGGGCGGATACTATTATTACAACGACCGAGGACAAGGAAACGGAAACTTCCACACTGACACAAGCCCTGAAACAACGTGGATATAAAGACTGGACTTTCCACAAATCACGAAAACGTAAAAACAGAACATCCACGCCGAGCAGGGAGAGAATGACCACTATCACGATCCCATACGTGAACAAACTCTCAGAAAAAGTGAGTCGGTTGTTTAGGGCTCATAAAATCAAAACATCTTTCAAGCCCAAGAACACTCTTCGTAACATTCTAGTTCATCCGCAAGATAAACCAAAAAAGGATGTGGAAAGTAACTTGATATACGGGGTAGTCTGTCAGGAGTCGACCTGTGTAGACCGATACATAGGAGAGACGTAACAACCTATGAAAAAGCGTATGTCCCAACGTCGCAGAGCCACATCCAACGGCAATGATTCAGCGGTGTTCCGGCACATGTGTGACACGGGGCATGTCTTCACCAACCAAGACGTCTTGATCCTGGATTGAGAAGAACGGTTCTTCGAACGTGGGGTTAAAGAGGCTATCTGGGAACGCGTTGAGCGTCCTTCTCTTAACCGCAATGGGGGATTGCGTTTCAAACTGTCCAACACTTGGGATAGCGCCTTAAAGAAAAAGACCAAAAAGAGACTGTTATAGCTATTACCAGTATACCAATTCCTTCTGCGCAATTAACTGTACTTATCCGATCTGACAATTACTACCGCTATGTAAGGTTTATTTCTATAGACAGTTACTTGTGCCGTCGTCTTGACCTTTCCTTTTTTTGCTGAAACGCAGTCAGCTTGAGTATTCAAGACCAGTAACTGTGATCAGTGCTTGCACTTTGGTGTTCCGGTGAACTCTCATCACCTTTGCCATATCGTCAAAGGTGTTGCCTTATTGTTTTTTCCCATTCGATTTTATCCCTGTATCAACTTTAATGTGCTCACCGTCCAAGCTGATTTCATATATTTAATGTGATTTCTTGTACATATTTCTCACTCTGTTGAAGACGTTTTGGTGAGCGTCGCAACGTCAGTACATAAAAATTCGAAATCCAGAGAACCAGTTCTTCGATTTGTTATTGTTAATACCTGGATGACTGAGAACCTTCACTCATAACTCACTTGATGCAATCGGCCCAATAGTTGCCCACTTAGACCCCAGAACGTGTATTTCCGTACCCTTTATCTACTGCGCATGCGCAGAATGACGTCAGTTCCACATAACATCCACCCAGTCGAATGCTCCCTCACGAGTGCTTCACATTGATACCTCACTCGACTCAATCGGACCTCCAGGGACCCCTCCGGGCCCCAAAACGGCCTCCCCAGCTCTATTAACCCACTACGCATGCGCACAGTGACTGTTTCGCTTCGCGACCCCGACCATCGTGTTCTACGTGTTGAGTTGTGAAAAACCAAAACCAAGCAACCCATACTACAATGACCAGGAGTAAATTTTCCATTAGGTTCAACATTGGCGAGTGCGCCAGTATGGGCCATATAGTAGACATATAGATGCTATTTTCAACCTTGGTTTCTAGCCTATAGCTCGTGGCCTAATGAATAACGTGTCTGCCTCTTGATAAAGCAACCCGGGTTCAATTCCCACTAGAACCCTTTACCATGTATGGAGAAATTGAGGGTTCCCCACTTGCCATTTAACATGGGCAAATAGATGCCAATATTGTCGGGGGCCCTGTAAGGTCCATGGATGCTTCGGAAGGGCAGATAAAGGCTATATATTGCCCAGGAGAGGGCCGGACATTGCCGGCTTCTAATTGGACGAGAGCTCTGTAACGTCATCGATGACGCCATCTCATTTGCATAACTTTGACGGCTTCTGATTGGACGAGAGCTCCGCATGCTCCGCGATGACGTCATCTCATTTGCATAAATGCGACTCAATTTCAACTTTATATACTACTATCTCTGCCCATAAATTGGAGATCGGTATAGGGCGGTAATAAATAACACATTGATAGCGTATGTAGGCAATGTTCCTCAGATCCAATCGAGGATGAATCCCATTTCTTTCTGATTGTCCAAAATATCTTAATGTTAGAAATACTTTCTTCAGTCAATACTCAAACGTTATTCTTCTTTTACACAATGTGATAGACTCAGTAACACAGCTAAATTCTATTTCCTATTCAACTCTCGATCCGAATCAGTACTTGTTCATACAGCAGCTATGTTAATTAATCAATGCGAAAAGCTCAGACATTAACAGATTCTACAGTGTGCTGGTTATAAACTCTCGGGCAAATTTGCCCGAAGGACATTGTCGTTGTCAGCGTCGTCTGTCGGTCTGTCTGTCCGTCTGTGAACAGGATATCTCAAGAAGGATTATAGCCAGGCATTGTAAATTCATATCACATATGCATCTGGTGGACGGTGAGAAGCCTACTGAAAATGACCGACCTTGACCTATTTTATCTATTTTTATTTGCTGTATTTCTTGGAGGATTAAATCTAGGCTCTTAAAATTCATATAATATATGTAACTGGTGATTGACTAGAAGGCTATCCAGGGGCGTCACTAGGATTTTGAAAGGGGGGTGCGAATGTTTTCAATTTCCAAGGGCGGATCTAGCAAAAGTTTATCTAGTTCATACGGGAGGGAGTCGACTATCACAGCTCAAAATGTGAGGGTCCAGGGGCCGCCCAGGCCCCGGAAGCTTCAGTGTCCTAGATCGCCGGAGATGCGTTCTAAGCGTTTTCCCGGATATAAATCTGAACATAATGTATGCAGGTTGTGGTTATATTTTCACGTTTGTTTCACATTTATAAGCGCGCATTGATGCTGAAAAAACCCACATCTCATGCCTGAATCCATTTGACTTTCTAGTTATATTTAATACATAAAAAAAGATAACCTTTACGTCAATGAACATTAAAAACCAATACGCGTACCGATATTATTGAATTACACAAAGCTAAGATAAGCGAGTCCTGTCAAACCAACAGGTGAGGGTCCAGGGGCCGCCTAGGCCCCGGAAGCTCCGGAGTCCTGGGTTGCCGGAGATGCCTTCCACGCGTTTTCCGGAAATAAATCTGAAGATTTAGATTGAAGGCTCTATTTTCACAGTCCTATAACAAACTACGTCACGTGGTGCGCTCGCTAATGTTTGATTTTAGACACATACGCTCACAAACCACATGAATAGACGATGGTATGTTAATTACATAATTCACATTCGTTTATTCCATATGTATACCAATTTAAGACACTATTTCTAAGTGGAATCCCAGGGTTCGCTGCGCCGTCAAAAGAAAGTTTTTTTTTGCTGGTTTCATCATCCCAGGAATGCATGCCAAGTATTTCCAGGGGGTCTGGGGGCATGCCCTCACCGGAAAATTCAGAATTTTTCCTCTCGATTCCTGCGTTTTAGCGTATTTTAATACTAAACTGGGGTTTTGATATCTTACATAATTTTTGTATTTCCAATCTACGGGCAAAAAGGGGGGTGCGTTCGCACCACACGCATCATGGGTAGCGACGCCCTTGCTATCCCAGTTGACTGACCATGGTTTAGGATTTTACTGTTTATTTTGATATACCATGAAGAAATATAGCTAGGCTTTCCAAATTAATACTATGTATACATCTGTAGATGGTCCATAGTTGTGCTGTTGATGACTGGCCTTGACCTTCATGTAGTTTATCAAGGTTAGATTCCATTTAGTGCAATATTTCTTGAATGATTATATCTATATTGTCCAAATTTATATCACATATCTGAATCTGAAGTCTATTGAATATCACTGACCTTGACCTATTTTCTAAAGGTCAAAATCTGTATGTCAAGTCTAAGATGTTCAAATCCATGTTAGTAGTAGGGTCTACCCGATTTGAGGTCCCTTTCACCCGGATGTAGTGACGTCACGGGGAGGATTGAGGAGGAACTAGTGGCGCCATCTGTACACTCTGGACACAAGGGAGACAACTCGATCTGCCAGAGTTTGGCCGCCATCTTGAATTTTTGAGGCGATGTGCGCTTGGCGGCCATCTTGAATTGTGTGGAAAAGGTGATGTATTCCTCCGCGGTGATGCGGTCGCGGGGAAAAGCTTCCGCGGAGAAAAAGCAGTCCCTAGACTGGAAATACGCTGCATGGTCCGATGGGGTCGAGTGAGGTATGAAAGTGAAGCTTATGTGAGGGGGCATCTTATGGGCTAGGTGTGGGGTTGAGATATCGGCATTCTGCGCATGCGCGGTGGCCCAAGGGTATGAACATAGACGTTATGGGATCGAGCGGGGTTTCTAATGGTCCAATGGAGTTGAGTGAGGTATCAAAGTGAAGCCTAGGTGAGGGGGCATCTGATGGGCTGGGTGGGTGCATGTAAAATTTTTCCTGAAAAAAAAACGGAATACGGACTCCTAAAATAGGGGAAAACCCCTATCACCTCTAGCCAAAAGGACAAATATTGGTCACCGGGCTTATTGGGACCTGTCTATCAAGTCAATGGGGGTGATGTGAATAACAACAAGTTCAGCAATGTTCATACAGTTTATTATCCCCAATGTTACATCATACCCAGGCTGGGGGAGCCGCCCTGGGTATGTTTAGTATGTTGAATTGAAATATCAAACACCATGTTTTATTATTTAACGCACCGTCACATTAGGTACAAGTGTTTACTGAGCTCAAGTCAATGATCAGCATGTAGACATAGAGAGTATGTACGACATGTTATGGTATTCATCAGTGCACGAGTGACGCATTTAACCGAATGCTGTGGTGAATCACCTTGGTAAGGAAAAATGTAACATTGGTCACCCTCTTCACTGTCCACTTGGTGTTGGGTCGTTGTTGTTGGGCCCATCCCAAGACATCCAATTGTTCCACTTGGTCCAGCATCATCTCTAGTGACCTCCGGTCAATGATGGTAAACGGTTGGTCGTACACTGGGTGCATGGCACTGGAATATAAATAGCGCAATTCACCCGTCATCTTATGGCATAAGATGTACCCAAATGCTACATTTAATGTGAAGGCCGTAGGGTGGTCATTGAAGATGGTTTCCACGTAGCTGCGTAGACGGGTGAGCTTGGTCAGTGGGAAATTGTAGATATCTTGAATAGGGCGATGACGGTGGAAACAGTGCCGTGTCATGGTCCAATGGCGCCGAGAGATGTCACTCTCTGGATGATATTCGGGTAAGAGAACGCTAGGAACATTTATGGGCTCGTCCAGAAAATGTTCGATGTATGACGTATGACTCGAAACCGTAACGGTGGGGTCCGGCTGAAAATCCTGGCTCTTCCCAACTGTGGGTATAGGCGGGCTCTCCGTCATCGCATCACCAGTGGCGTTCGTCTCCCCGGGCTTATCTTCACTGGGTCTGACCTTCCGCGGCTCCTCTTCAGTAGGAAGTTGTCGCCAAAACCGTGGAGATGGGGCATGAATCAACCGTTGGTGTCGCAGCAACTGACTGCTTCGTTTGAAGAGTTGACCACAATCCTTACATTGTTCCGTCGCGCCCTCGTGGAATGAACGTTCGTGGCGCAGTAACTGATCCTCCCGACTAAATGACCGTGCGCAGGTTATACAAGTATACCGTGCATCGTTGTGGGTGGAGGCCTCGTGGCGTCGTAAATTATCTAGACGAGTAAACAGCTTCTGGCAAGTTGTGCAAGTGAACATCTTAGTGGTTGATAGAGTGTCTGATGAAATGGCAAGGCCGCTTCCCGTTTATAGTACCCTAGCTGGTAATCTATGTTTAGCACACTCTACCCCAAGTCGAGGATCGAAAAAAAAGACCCCCATACATACCCAATGCAGGCGCAGACGCGAAGTGCCTGGATGATAGACACGGACGTCACAGATCCGAAAAGACACGGACTTTACCGAAAAGACACGAACGTACCCGAAAAGACCCGAAGGTGAACGCCATTGTGGGAAACCCCTACAGACAGGTCAGTACATGCATTCCTATGATGTTCACAGGTTATTCACGCATAATAAAAGGATTGATCTGTAATCTGTGTTGTTGTTGTTGCTCTCTTTTTTGGACTAACCCATCAGAATAGTACGTATCACGGACTACACCCGACGTCTAGGCGCGTATGTGTGACCTGGTCTATAAAACACGTCTCTCTGATCCCACACCTTCATTTCTACGGTTGCAGAGCCATGACGGAGATCCAGCCCTATGCGACTCGCATTTTACAGCATGTCACCGTGGTGAATTCACTCACGGGTTACCGAGCAGTGGTCCGGTCCATGTTTGCAGATGGCGACGACAACGAGGGGCGACGCCAGATCCTGAACGAGTTCACAGAAGCGGTCCTCGACAGAGTGCACTCGATGGAGAGGTGTGCCATCACTCACCACTACTGGACTATGACAGCCATCCTTGATGCTCGGGCTATGGACCACGAGCGCTCACACCGGAACCAGCCCTATTGACCCTGGCGCTGTGGTATTGACAGTGGGAATATAAATACGAGGGTCAGACAGAGTGTGTGTCATTCAACGATCGTCATTGGAGCAAGCATGTCACCCGTCCTACGAGCCATCCTGCCCCTTACACCCCAGGTGGGGTTACACGTCTATGAAGATAAAGTCACCCTCGTGGAAGATCGTGGAGATGTTTGCTGGTCGCCCGCTGAGACCGTATCGAATACGGTTACGCTACACCCTGACGGCTGGACCAAATTTAAACGGGTGTTGAGCGGCGAGCTCGATGGACACGTCATCCACATAGACAATGCCATCTACGTATACCGTGGACCGTTCTTCCCACGCCCGGGCCGCTACCAAGATAGTAACGCGAAGCTTCACCCTAGACCCCGATCTGAGGATAGCCTTGGAGAAAGTGGTACCTATCGTGGACCAGCTGTTTACACCTAGCGAGCGGTCATCAGACGAGTTGGAGTGGGCTCGTGCCCTGAGAGAATCGGTGGCAGAACGCAATGAACAACTGTCTAGACATGAACCCGACGACGATGCTATTGATTAGATATAGATAGATAGATAGATAGATAGATAGATAGATAGCTTGACCCCCGAGGTTTTCCTGCACGTGTATGCGGATAAGGTCGATATCATGGAGGAGGTGGGAGACATCTGTGATGCGGACCCTACACAACCGTGCCCGGCTCACATTCGTCTGTCCCGAGAGGGCTGGGCCAAATTCAACCGGGTGCTGTCTGGTGAACTGGACGGCGACCTCATCCACTTGTGTCACGATGTGTACATCCGACGCGGCCCTTTCTTTGCTCAATTGGCTCGGCTAGATGGGGGTACAGTGCATTTTACCCTTCACCCTGATCTGTGGTCTGCATTGGAAGATGCCGTGGTAGATGTGGATCAAATACTTATCAAGCGGTCATCAGACGAGTTGGACTGGTCATTTACCATGGACATTGTGGAAGCCAACGAATAAAATCAGAAAGAAACTCCGGCCCAAGATATACCCTTTATAAATAAACGATAGAGCCAGGGTCCATCATCATTTGTCACCATGAAGCGCTGGGAGAAGGTGTTGGATAACTTATACTACAGCCCGACAGTCCGGCGGCCTATAGTGCATTGTCGGCTCTCTGTCGAGCGGCCAAACCCCAGGGTATACAACGTGCCCAAGTCCGAGATTGGTTAAGAAAACAAGACACCTATACCTTACATCGATCTGTCCGTCGCCATTTTCTACGGAACCGGATCATCGTGGGAGGAATAGATGCCCAGTGGCAAGCGGATTTGGTTGATATGAGCGCCTTTGCCAAACACAACGATGGGAATCGGTATATCTTGACGTGCATCGATATCCTATCCAAGTATGCGTGGGTGGTACCCATCCGGACGAAAACGGGTGCGAATCTCATAGCGGCTTTCAAAGACATCTTCAAGACCGGGCGCAAACCTTTGTATTTGCAAACCGACGAAGGCACGGAATTCCTCAACAGACCGTTCCAAGCCTTTCTCAAGAAACAGAAGGTGTTTTTCTTCCATACGTACAACGAGACCAAGGCTTCCGTGGTGGAAAGGTTCAACAGGACATTCAATGGCCGCATGTATAAATATTTCACCTACAAGAATACAAGGCGGTACATCGATGTTCTCCCGAAACTTGTGAGGGGTTACAATCGAGCCTATCATCGGAGTATAGAGAGAGCCCCCATTACCGTGACCCAACGCAATGAAGCCCAAGTCCGGCGTGTCTTGTACCCCATGCCATCGCAGCGAACGACGAAGGCGGTGTACAAGGTCGGGGACCCTATACGGATCAGTAAAGTCAAGGGCAAGTTCGAGAAAAGTTACTTGCCCAACTGGAGCGATGAGCACTTCCTGATTAAACGGCGCCTACCCCGACAGCAGCGAGTCTATGAACTGGAAGATCTTCAAGGGGAACCGTTGCTAGGGACGTTTTACCAGACGGAATTACAGCCTGTGGTAAAAACACAGCAAGACTACTACACGGTGGAGCAGATTTTGAAAACGGAACGTCGACGTGGCAAACTGTTTCATTTCGTCAAATGGCAAGGCTGGCCCAGTTCCTTCAATTCCTGGGTCGCTCCCAACCAGGTAAAACGACTATAAAGCGAGACACCACTGCCGTCATCCTTCATTCCACGTCCGACCACAGTGCTATGGACAAACAGCAGCTGCCTCTGAACACAGCGTCTCCCAAACCGCGCAAAGCGCAAGTGGGCTTTGTGGTGATAGTGCTAACCCTGCTGAGTGTGTTGTACGGAGGTGTGTTTTACGACGTAGCCTATGTCAGCACGTTACTTAACCAACTGAGGACACCAGCCACCAGTCAAACCGGTCTACAGAGAGCACCAGTGAACCCCGTATCGAGCCCAGTCACCACCAACACACCCCGTGTACAAGCCACAACGAGTGTAAGCTCCACACCTACACCAAGTACACCCACTACGTCTGAAGACCCACCGGATTTCATCCCTCACAGTCAACAGACAACGACAACCCACGTTGTACCCACCCCCATCATCATTCGCAGTGAACAGACAACGACGACCGACGTTGTACCCACCACCACTCCAGTTCACTCGTACGAAATTTACAAGAGCGGGTTACCACGACAACGGATACACCTCGAACCATGGACCCCCGTTGGCAGCATCCCTTCACTTGCGTCATCGCAGGACCGACGGGTTCCGGCAAAACGCACTTCGTCAGGAAGCTCCTTCAACACGCCGACAACATGATCACCCCACCCATTGCCCGAGTCGTGTGGTGTTACGGAGAATGGCAGGAAGCATATGCAGCAATGCCCCACATCACGTTCGTGGAAGGCCTACCCAATCTGGCCGATTTGGCACCCGACACCTTGGTGGTTCTGGATGATCTCATGGCGGAGACGGATGCGCGGGTCACCCAACTCTTTACCAAAGGCAGCCACCATCGACGGCTCAGCACCATCTACATTGTGCAGAATCTGTTCAGTAAAAACAAAGAACAGCGGAACATCAACTTAAATGCCCACTACCTGGTGGTCTTCAAAAACCCGAGAGATACCACTCAACTGCTGCACCTGGCGAGACAGATGTATCCCGGCCGCACACCGTTTGCGTTGGAAGATTTCAAAGATGCCACAACCCATCAGCAAGGTATATGCTCTTCGACCTCAAGCAAGCTACCCCCGAGCACCTTCGACTACGGACCGGCATCTTTCCCGGAGAGGCCCACCACGTGTACATGCAAAAATAATGTAAATACATCCACAGTGGCGCCCCCAGCTGGAGTGTGTGTGTTTGATGATGGAGATACTCAAAAGAATGAATACCACAGCATGGTTGACTTTGTCTCTGTTCTCTGAAGTAGATAAAAAGAGCAGAGTTGTGGGTTCTAGCATTAGTTGTATGCGCGAGTACGGAAGCACGCTCCCACGCTCCGTGTATTGAAGACGGCCCCTCCCGAGTTGGTGCGAACCATTGTACGCGGTGCGGACCCTGACCTTGTACGCTGTCTGTGCGAGATCGGGTACAACCTGTTAAAAGGCAACGTTCCTCTGACTCCGGCTCAGAAGACCAAGTTGGCCAAGCATAAGACAGGTCTCCGAACCTTAGTCCAGAAGCGGGTCCCACAAACACAAAAGAAAAAGGTGTTAAAGAAAGGCGGCTTTCTCGGGGCCATCTTAGCACCGTTGGCCGCTTCCGTGTTGGGTCCAGTATTGGGACGACAATGAACCACACGACAAAAATGGTGCTCGTCGAACCACGGTTCCTTCAAAACCTCCAATCGCCCTACCCTGTCCCAACTACGGTGAAGACCATAAACACACTCAATGGAGAGATCCAACAGATCTTACAGAGACCGGGGTTAAGCGACAGTGAGAAAGTACAACGGTACAATGTGACGCTTCAACGGTACATGACGTTCATGGACCAGTACAAAACCCAGTCTACCCCACCACCACCACCAGCACCACGAGATACACCGCCGACCTCAGCACCGCTCCAACAGCCGCCATTACCAGGGGTACTACCAACAGCCCCGCATTGGGTGGAAGACGAAGTGCTGAAGAGTGTACCTGCATCGTTCAAGAAACAAGCTGGCCTGGTATTACAACGGATGAAACAGAATCCTAACACGACTTGGAACGATAAAGGCGAACTCCTGGTACAGAATCAGGTGGTCCCCGGCACCCACATGACGGATTTAGTGAATGACCTGATGCGTAAACGCAGATCGCACACGGATCCTCGAGGATGGGAGGTCTTCGCTAAAGGCTTGAAAGACATGCATGTACCACAGGAATTGATGGGGAACCCCCACCGCTGGGCCTTTATGCAGCAAACCCAGCAATCGCCGAGTGGCCCACTACCTTCTTGGGAATCCGAATGGCAACCGGAGTCACCCCCCAAAACACCACCACAACGGGCACCTTATTTTCGCGCCTTTAAAAAAACACCCTTGATCAAGACACCCCACATCTCCAGAGCCGTGACACGTAGCAAGTCACCGCGACGAACACGACGCCGGACACAACCGCCCAAGGCCTGGAACACCTATTAAAACCAACAGCAGCAGCAAGACAGCTCAGTCGTCATGCTTTACCTCACCCTACCCAGTAGCAGTTCGCTGGATGTGTTTCCTGACTACACCGTGGCCAAGTACGTGACCCAGTTACCGCAACCGTTGCATTTACCTGGACGATGGGAATGTGGCCTTGTGGATATCCAATAACCTTACTCGTGGTACAACGTGCGAGCCAATGAAGTGTGGTACGAGGTGACCTACGAAGGAAAAGACACCCGACTCACCCCCCCCGAAGGCCAATACGATACTCCCAAGGAGTTCATCGGTGGGCTGTCAAGACTGTTGCATTATAAGGCTCTACGGCAGGTCACGATTAGTTCAAAACCCATCCAAGGCTATCCCTTCAAGAATCCCGTGGACTTCGATTACAACGCACACAACGACAAGGCAGAGCTTACCGTCTCCGCCAATGCGAGTGTCGTACTGAGTCCTATCCTACAGCAAATGCTGGGCTTCGATCTACAGACGTTCGCTGGGCCCACCGCCCACCAAGGCGAGATCCCGATGAATATGAAGTCGGGTATGTACGGACTCTACGTCTACTCGGACGTGGTGGACAACCACATCGTGGGCGATATCAACAAACCTCTGTTATGGGTGGTGCCATTAAAAATAAGTATGGCGATCAAGTCATCCACACTCTCACCCACATGCTCTACCTGCCCGTACGACAAACCCACATCAACACGATCACGGTGGATATAAGAGATGACACGACTACCGGTGGCATTCCAACGCGGGAAAGTGGTGCTGACACTTCATTTTCGAAAAGCACCTGCTCCCCACTTTGTATAATGAAGATGCCTTACGAGTGCGATGCACGCAGCTATATGGACTATTATGCTCAACATGCCGGCGGTGGCTTTCCGGTTTTCAGTGGTGCACGCATGCAACGAGGACATGGACTGGGGAACATACTCGGCAGCATCGTCAAAACGTTCCTGCCCTTGGTGACGCGTGGGGTGAAAGCAATCGGCAAACAAGCGGTACGCAGTCGACTGCAAGTGGCCGGTGATGTCTTGGGGGGTACGGCACCCAAAGAAGCCTTAACACGGCGGGCCAAAGAAGCGGGAGGCGTCTTGGTGGCCAAAGCACAACGTACCGTAGGGAATAAAAGATCTGCACCACCAAGACCACGCACCAGTCGACGACCGACCCAGCGACGACGCACATCGAAGACCCGGGATATCTTTTCTTAAAACATGTCCTTGATCCACACCGAGTCCTGCCGCTCCACCAACAGTGAATTTGATCTGTGGACCGTACCGCCCACCCAGACCAGTGCCGAACAAGGATTATGGGTGGAGCATCTCCCGATCTCCAGCATCAACGCAACAGGGCCCATCGAGTTCACCATCAGTAATGCGGATACGACCTATGTGGATTTAACCCATACATAGTTGTATGTGAAAGCCAAGATCACCAATGGAGATGACACCAGAATCGCCGACCAAGCAACGGTGGGCCCCACGAATCTCTGGCTGCACTCGATGTTTCAACAGGTGGATATATTTCTCAGCGACAAACTCATCAGTGACTCGACCAACACGTACCCCTATCGAGCCTACATCGAGACGCTGTTGTCGCATGGACGAGAGGCTAAAAAATCTCAACTGACAGCCGCTTTATTCTACCAGGACAAAGCCGAACACATGGGCGCCGAGAACGACAATACGGGATATAGCAAACGGAAGGCTTTGACCGCGAACGGCGTCTCGGTGGATCTCATGGGTCGACTGCACGCAGACATGTTCATGCAAGACCGGTACCTCTTGAAAAAGGTCCCCATCAAAATCCGACTGATACGAGCGCCTCCGACCTTCGCCTTGATGGCCACTGGAGATGCTCCCAATTACAAGATTGTCATCGAAGACGCAGTCCTGTATGTCCGAAAAGTGAAACCGAATCCAGCCGTCCAATTGGGACACATGAAAGCCTTGGAAACAAAACCAGCCCAGTACCCTATCCGACGTATGCAAACCAAAGTGTTCTCTGTGTCTGCTGGAAATACGAGCGCCAACAAAGAAAACCTGTTCCTGGGGGAACTACCCAAGCGATTGATCCTGGCCTGTGTGGAAAATACCAGTTTCAGCGGAGCCTACCAAGAGAATCCGTTTGACTTTGAACATTTCGGCATTAATTTTGTGGCCCTGCATGTGGATGGACAACCACGGCCTTAACACCGAGCTTTGGGCGGAGGAATTTCATTCGAGCCTATCAGAGCCTGTTTACAGCCACCGGTCAAATCAACCTGGACGAAGGGAATTTCATGGGTCGAGAGGACTACGGGAGCGGATACACGTTGTTCTGTTTCGATTTGACCCCCACCTTAGAGAACGACCATCAGCTGGCCCTCGCCAAGCAAGGCAATTTACGGTTGGAAATCCACTTTCAACGAGCCCTCCGGAGCACCGTCAATGTGATCTGCTACGCCGAGTTTGACAACATCATTCAAGTGTACAAAGCGCGCAACGTCCTGTGTGACTTCTCCACCTAACATGGATACAGACCAGATAACCACCGTGCTGCAGAATGACCCAGAGACACGTAGGGTGTTTCAAGGGGTGTTCGCCCGAGATGTGTTCCCATTAGACCGTATGTATCCTGCTGCTTACGTTCTCAACACGGATCCGATGGATCGGCCCGGTGAACATTGGGTGGCCGTGTACTTGACAGAACAGCAGGGCGAATACTTTGACCCGTACGGCCTGCCACCCCTCCATCCCGATTTAACAGACTTCATGGATAAAGGGACAGAGACGTGGTGTTGGAACAGTCAAACGTTGCAAAGCCTGACCAGTAGCGTGTGCGGACAATATTGCTTGTTTTACCTGTACCATCGATGCCGGGGAAGATGCTTGAGTACCCCAAGGCCGAGGACCGCGATGTACTCGTATATGACTGGGCTGCCCATCATTTCAATGTACAACCCCGTTCTGGGCTTAAGTTAATTACAAGCCCCTTGTTCTGGGCTTAAGTTTACAAGCCCCCTGTTCTGGGCTTCAGTTTTTTCAATGTACAAGCCCCCTGTTCTGGGCTTCAGTTCTTTCAATGTACAAGCCCCTTGTTCTGGGCTTCAGTTTTCACGTGGTTGTTCTCACGTTGCTGTTGTTACTGAATAAAAAACAAAATAAGATCTCACCAAAAAACGCTGTCTTTTGTGTTTTATTCATAATGCCCAATGTGGAGATTCAGTCAAACTGAAATCAGTGGTGTAGGATGGGGCCAAAATGTAACCCATCAAGGTTAGAATGCAAGAGCACTATAGTAAAAATAGAGAGCCAATGGAATCAGCCCACAGACCAAGTACGTGTTTTGGTCTAGGTTTGGAGCGGGCATTTCATTGAGGTGTGTGTATACGGTGAGTGAAGACTCGTCCAACACGTATAGATTAAGTTTATGACTATAAGTTCTATGAGCATAATGCAGGAAACTGGCTTTGAACACCGTATTAGCCAAGCAGTGGCCTAGAATGGAGCCAAAGGTAACCCATCCACGTACAGAAAACATTACCCGGATGTACAAGAACCCAGATGTAGGCGAGGACGTAGGCGAAAGCACCCTAGTACCCGGATGTAGGCACAGACGTGATCCCGTCCATTGGTTCTTTTCTCGATCGCTCATTGGCTCTTTTTCTCGACCGCTGATTGGTCCAAATGGACCTGCCCATCCTTTCCAGGTTCATCTAGAATCGCCTTTTTGTGCTCAAACTCTGACTATAGCGATGCCGCAACATTGTCTCATTGGACATTGGATCGTTTGACCTGGATCTGACCTTTTGTCCCGCGCGCGCGCACTGCCGGTGAGGACGCGTGCGCGCGCGCTGTGGCCGGAGAACCCGCGCGCGCGCGCTGGGGAGCCGGGGCCCGCTGGCAAAGTTGGAGGTAGTGTTTGCGCATTCTGAAAAGACCCGGAAGTGACGTCACAACCCCCACGTGACCTGCGCAGCAGAATGGACACCCTAGTGTAACTCCCTCACCTAGGCTTCACATGGATACCTCACTCGATCCCATCGACCCACTAGTGGGCCACCTACACCCCAACACGTCTATTTCTATACTACGGGCAGACTGCGCATGCGCAGAATGCCGATATTTCAACCCCACACCCAGCCCATCAGATGCTCCTTCACGAATGCTTCACTTTGATACCTCACTCGACCCCATTGGACCATTAGTGGCTCCCCTAGCTCCAAAACGTCTAGCGGGACCCATACAGGGTCCAGTTTTTTACACTAGGTGACCACATCCCGAAAAATTGCCAGTTTTCGACACCGGATGTGCCGCCATCTTGAACATACGTGCCGCCATCTTGGATATGTCCCATAATGCACCGGGTCAAAATACTCGCTTCTGATTGGACGAGAGCTCTGTGACGAATTTGAAATACTCGATTCTTATTGGACGAGAGTTCCGCACTGCGTCTGCGCATGCGCAGAATGATATTCCTACCGCACACCCAACCCATCAGTGAGTGAGTGAGTGAGTAGGATTTAACGTCGTTTTCAACATTGTTTCAGTCATATCACGACGGTGCCTACATGTGCCAGAACACGAGAGTGTCCACAGTTCCTATTATTCTGGACACCCATCAGATGCCCCTTCACGAATGCTTCACTTTGATACCTCACTCGACCCCGTTGGACCATTAGTGGCTCCCCTAGATCCCGAAACGTCTATTTCCATACCCTTGGTCCACCGCGCATGCGCAGAATGACGCTATTTCAACCCACTGGTCCAGTGAGATGCCCCTTCACGAATGCTTCACTTTGATACCTCACTCGACCCAATCGGATCATTATTGGCTTCCCTAGCTCCAAAACGTCTGTTTTCATACCCTGTGGCCACCGCGCATGCGCAGAATGACGCTATTTCAACCCACTAGTCCATTGAGATGCCCCTTCACGAATGCTTCACCTTGATACCTCACTCGACCCAATCGGGCCATTATTGGCTTCCCTAGCTCCAAAACGTCTATTTTCATACCCTTTGGCCACCGCGCATGCGCAGAATGCCGATATTTCAACCCCACACCCAGCCCATCAGATGCCCCTTCACGAATGCTTCACACTGATACCTCATATGACCCCACTGGACCAATAGTGGCTCCCCTAGATCCCAAAACGTCTATTTCCATACCCTTGGTCCACACGAGTTGTCTCCCTTGCGTCAGTGTGTGCAGATGGCGCTATGGTTTGGATCGACGCCGTGATGTGGAAATGGCGTCCCCACACCATCCTGGAGCCGCCATTTTGTTTGTTGATTTTTTGCAGAGATACACGGGACAATAAACGCTCGACCCTAGGGTGGTACAGATGCTAGACTGATCCTATTAACATGGTACAACACCTATAGATTATGTTTATTACTAGGACGTCAGCGAAATCCTAGTACCCATCCTCCGCATGGCAGAACTGTACAACGCAGAACAAGTCAGGACACGCCTTGATCTCTCACTCGATGCCGCCATTGGAACCCACCAGTTTGGGAGTCAATGGCGGCATGGGGAAAAACCCCAGACAAACAAGTCTATACATGTCCAAAGGTCACGCCTCATTCACACCAACCGATAAGCTTCACTTTCATACCTCACTCGACCCCATCGGACCATGCAGCGTATTTCCAGTCTAGGGACTACTTTTTCTCCGCGGAAGCTTTTTCCCGCGACCGCATCACCGCCAGGACCGCATCACCGCGGAGGAATACATCCCCTTTTCCACACAATTCAAGATGGCCGCCAAGCGCACACCGCCTCAAAAATTCGAGATGGCGGCCAAACTCTGGCAGCTCGAGTTGTCTCCCTTGCGTCCAGAGTGTACAGATGGCGCCACTAGTTCCTCCTCAATCCTCCCCGTGACGTCACTACATCCGGGTGAAAGGGACCTCAAATCGGGTAGACCCTACTACTCATGTTCCATATGCAACTAATTTAGAATAGACCACGAAATAGTTGAAGACAGATGACCTTGATCTATATTTCCAAGATCAAATTACTTGATTTTATTATGAGCTATTTAGGGCTAAGAATTTGGTCATGCTATACCAGAACCTCGGCGCAAATGTTTTTCTCATCAATTAAGGCCTTGGCAAAAGCTGACCTGGCTCAACTTCAGTAAGTATAAATATGGTACACATGCAAACTTAAGCTTTCTCTTTGATTATGAATTAGAGCTGAGAAAGAAATATCTGCAAATACCTGACAAATGATCTGTCTTGGCCAATGTTTTTGATATGTATGGTGTACCGTAATGGGCAGCAAGATTCCATGATTTCATCTCATAGTAATATATATTGATTTATCACAAATATTATCAATATAGGTTTTCATATATAGTAGGTCGCATTTGGCATTAAGATACCAGTGTTTTCATAGCATATTAATATATTGATTCATCCGAAATATAGTCATTGTAGGCTTAAAATGTAGACTCAGTATTACAGTACATTACATAATATGTAATAGGTTAGATTCCATTGTACTCATCTCAAGTGACATTTTGATCTATTGGTTACAGAATCTATATGGCAATCTTAAAATGCAGCAAGAATACAAGAATTCTATTGATAAAAAAAAAAAAAAAAAAAAAAAACCCTACTAGAACACATTATTTTAACCTACATGATGTCAAATTCTAAAAATACATCTTATGAAATGCATGATTTCTGAGTGCCAAGGGGTATTGGGGCCCAGTGAGCTGTTTTTATCAAAATCTCCCAATTCCTGTATATGCGTAGCATTGACTGTAAGATCAGCCCGTTGTGACTTTTGTTTTCAATACAATTTATTTCAGGATTGACTGTGATTTTTTTACGTTCATTGGGGTATGAACTTAAAAACCGCTGTGAAAACTGTATGATTCCGCGAAGCGGATCAAACAAAGTTTGCACAGCGGTTTTTAAGTTCATACCCCAATGAACGTAAAAATAATCACAGTCAATACTTATAATTAAATCAAGCAAACTAATTCAATAAGAGGAGAAATTGAACGTGAAACGAACGAATTCTTCGATTTAATTCTTGTAACGGGAAAACCCCTGCGCGTATAAATACAGTCAACAAAGTTCGTAACTCCTAGCAACGTCTCAGTGCACGCGCACATCACTCGGTAGGCCTAGCGCGGTTCAAACAGTTTTCAGTTTGACAGTTTGCTGACATTGTGTATTGAGGGAAACTTCGCAGTCAGGGATAATAATTTGGATCAGGAAAACTGAAACACACAAAAAATTCTGCAAAGGAGGAATGAGATATAAAACCATGCAGAAGAGAAGAAATTGTTCGACTTGAGTTGGCCTTGCTGGGAATATTCCATTCAGAGCCGATGATCAGACTGGGCGATGCATTTTCTTGCTGTTTTACCGCGCCCCGGGTTGGCAAACGGAGGACGATTTCACTGATCAATGTGTTGTTCTGAGTTGAGGAACATTCCCTGTCGCAGTTTATGACGGAACTTTCTCCCTTTCGGTGTCCGTTTATATCAATAACGTGACGAAACTCTGCATCCTTCATCGCCTGTACCCGCCGCACGTGGACTGGAAATCGAGGGAGTGTATGTGCTGTGTTGTGTTGTGTTCTAGAGGACGCGTAGCTACAACATGTAACCTAGTGATGACGTTTATATATTGACCTTATATTGTCACTAGGTTACAAGCCACTGCAAACCACATTTGTCTTTTATTTTCCGTATGGTATAAAGAATCAAGTTACCTTTGTAAAACCGGAAAGCGTGGTAGCAGACGATTTTTAACTTGTCAAAGTTAAGCATGGATAATTGCATTAATTGTAACAAACCCTTTGTCAAGGGACATAAGGGCTACAATAGAGTGTCGTTAAAATCTCTCACATCTCCTAAAACAGTGAGAAAGTTTTACAAAGGTCACGGCATTGGCGCATGCGCAGTTCATTTCGAAAAGAAACATGGAAGACAAATTGCAGATCGAAGCGGGAGCTGCTGGAAAAACTGGCTGAAATGCGATGAAATCGGCAGCGGATTTTGCGGGCAGTGTGTCACCGCTATTCGAAATGATACCATCTACCAAGAAATGATAGGTATGTGGCCGTAACTTGCTTCTTTATACCATACGGAAAATAAAAGACAAATGTGGTTTGCAGTGGCTTGTAACCTAGTGACAATATAAGGTCAATATATAAACGTCATCACTAGGTTACATGTTGTAGCTAGAGGACGCGTAGTTTTGTGTGATATCAGAGACAGAAAACGCGAAAATTGATATTCTTTCCCAGACTCCGAGGTGTACCAGTTCTGATTACAGCCTTTGTGAATAGAGATTGAACGATGATGCTGCCTTCGTATGCCACCCAACAGGTTTTGTGGAATAACCATTCTGTAACCACCCCCCCCCCCCACCACCACCTAAAACTGGAGGGAGTTTATCGGCATCTGCGTATGGTACGGTACTTGTTACATACATCCGCTTATCGTGGCAGTCAAGACGGTATAATTTGTTAAATTTTGTGTTTTGTTTCGTTAGAGAGGCGATATGTTTCCCGTTCCCATCAGTGCAAAATTCCACCCTCCCCGCCACAACACCAAAAAAGCCGGTGAATGAAATTTCACTCCATGGGAACGGTAACGAACGAATGAATGGATTACCAAACTCTGTATCTCAAGAGAACAAGACATCAGGTTGGATGTGGGGTTCAGGAGTTCACCGGGTGTAATAATTTCTTTATAAGGATTTGTGGTAAAAGTGGGTAAGCGAAAACCTAATGTCAAAGTCTCGTTCAAGGTCACGGAGATGTCGACTTATTGCTGATCTGATTTTCAGGACCGACACATACATTATCTCGACTCTTTTCTCTTCGAAATTCTTGTAATTTTACAAACAGTTTTCTCAGTACAAATAAATATTTAAATTCACTCTTCCCAGTTGGTTTTAGAGTTTTCTGTTGACATTATTTGAGCAATATTATGCACTAACATCTGAATCGATTTACACTACGACCAGTGATCCAGAGCTATTTATAGCAACGAAAAAGTAGTGCAGTTGTGGGCGTGGCATATCATATTTTTAGATTCATTGAAGTATGAACCGAAAAATTGAGTACTAATCAGCCAATCAAATCGCAGGATTTACGAACAATACGGGTAGAATTTAATTATTTTATCTTATGTTTGTTACAAGATAAAGTCTTCCCTATAAATGCCTCATATATACCAAAATAGGCCAAGGAGTAATTGATGAACCATACATTCCTTTGTATGCAACTGACCATCGCAATCTTTCCCTGGCTGATATGTATTCTTCAAGAAAAATATATTTTTGCAGGTTTTTGGATTGGAAAACTAATAGCAGCATCACTACCGTTACACACAAATCAGTTTTTCCCATGTAAACATCACACATCGTTTTGATCAACACGGTCCCGATCAATGAAGTCGTTCGTAGGCATGTCTGATTGGCTGGAATGAATGACTGATATACAGCTCCGTACTGGTAACAGATCCGCGTCTCGAGCTTTCAATCGAGAACCGGACTCGTGCAGATAGAAGCTGGAGATGGTGAAATAAAATAAATTAATATCCAATCAATGCACCCCAGTCGTATATGTTGCTATACACGATCTTACTTATTTCAATTGCATTTGGTGTTCGAAGCTCTCAGGTCATGAATATTTACTGGCATTGAAGACATCACGGCATCATTGCACTACTCTCCTTGAAGTCCGCGTGTTTTACTGTTTCGAGTTTTTAGTAACTCGCAGTTCAATCTCAAACATTTTGCTGCAGACGTACAGGTGAATAACTTGATCATGTATGGTCATCGATTTAGTCTCTCAGCCATAATAAAATAGTACTAAAGGACATTTATTCGGTGTATTCATTATAAAACAAGCGCTGGATGAGCGCAAAGACCTCCGTCGAGGCAACAGGGTCCGTAGCGTAATACATCACTGAATAACATACGGCCGGATGCCAAGCTCAATTTTGCATTTGTTGGACGTTAGCTTCATCAATGGTAATTAATCTGGGATTGAGGGTTCCTCACTAGCATGTCCAGACAGGGATGTGAAAGTCACATTCCCAGCAAATAATTTTTGTTTGATTTGACGTGCTTGAAATATTGGGGTATGGAATAGAGTATATTGATGGAAAACCTGGAAAAGTGCTTGAGACATTAGGCCCCATCCCACCCACACCTCCCCATGAGAGGATCCCCTCACCCAAATCAACACGTTAGCGACAGAAATGAGACCCTGTGTGCCTAGTTGTACCAACTTGCTTGTGATTTTGTGCTATAGGCCCAACACAGCAACACTTCATATTTTGTATGTGTACAGTATAGCATCATCATTGATGAGAGAATGCTCTTCAAAACACACCTGATTTTACCGACACTTCGTTCTGATCTGTCTCAACATCATATGATGAGGATTCAATGCGCTCGGTATAATTTTGTATACTGGTGTTACAGGTCACCTTCGCCTTCACCTTACTGTATCAATGACCATGGACTTGTACATGTATCACATTCACATTGAATGGTGATGGCTGATGAGAATATTGCCCCTATGGAACAAATGACTGGATTCCACGCAGCAAATATTTATTGTGTAACAGTGAGAAGAAAATTAATTGTATAAACATTCCAAGCCTCATTGAACACAAGCCGCACCATACTTGATATGAATATAACGCGCGTACATTAGCTCGCTTGGACGTCGCTTAGTTAAATATGGACAGACTCGCAAAAATCTCAAAAGTTTCAAAAGCCACAAAAATGCCCTCAGCTTGTACAGAGTAAGTAAAAATACTTATGTACGACTTGATGTTTAGAAATGACTGTGTTGAGCGGTTCTATTCTCAACTTCTCTTTTATTCTATGTCATAGAGGACAGGGTTTGGTAGATAATTAAAAACTGTATTAACTCGGCTTCACATTTCAGAGAATGACTTTAATTGAGCCAAAGATGAAAGAGAAATACATTTATAAAAAAATCTATTTAAAAAAATATCTGTATATATGTTTATATTAATTTCCATAATTTATTGAAAAAAACTATACGTAGACTTCGACCACCCAATATCACACAGGCCAGGCAACTGTGAGAACAAGTGAAAGATACCCATCGAGTTGAGCGGATTTGCAGATAAACAACAACAAAAAAATCCACTTTGTGCCTCACGAGGCCCTTCTCCATAGAGTGCATGCCAGTTATTTTTCTAGACTACAACAACAACAGTTTTTGCCTGTATCAAAGTTCGAGCTTCCGATGACCCTTCAACCTTACCCAGACGACGGATAATTTTTGACAGATTGTCCGGCTAGGTTGTTGATCGGATTCACAGATCATGAATTCCACCGTGACGGAATCACCGTTGGGAAGACTTTTTCTTTATTCAAAGTCATGTACTCGGAAGTTCCGTGGTCATATCCATGTGGTTTCAAGTTTAGTTTGCTATTCTATATGACATCTGTTTACGGATCCATGAAAAATCTACAGATGATCCAGCATTTTCAGTAAATCATGCTTCGAAATGTTCGTGACGGAATCACCTGAAACGGACAGGACTCTTGACTAGTGTTGCTTGTCTATTTTTTTGCTGCTCTGTTTCAATCTGACTATTCTTATATGACATCTCTTACTAACATACAGTACCCAAGGATGATAAGATTTTTTTCATCGTGAGAAAAACGCGACTGGATCATCCCAGGGGTTAAATCTAGTCCGTGACGGAATCGACAAAAAATCGTGATGGAATCACGAGTGCGCTTTTTAAATCTTATCGGTAAAAGTGCTTTATTAATTACACATTTTCTTCAAAAAAATATTCCTAGAGTGAATTTATCTCTTCTACTTAGAAAATTAAAACTCTGACCTCTTATTTTTACTAAGGTATACAGCTCCCGCCACATGCATATCTTTTCTGCAGATGTTTCAAAATAGTATAGTTTTCAGTAAAGTGCAATTTTTCTTCTTTGACAATTTAGAATTTCCCGAGTTCTTCATGTTAAAAAATTGCGGGAAAAATATTTCGCTATTAAAACACATCTTCTCTATTATTGGCTTGTTCCCGGGGATCATAGGAAGCGAATAGAACAAACAGCATGCTAATATAGGGTCTACGACAGAATGTGGAGTGAATTTTATGCGAAAAAGGGCTGTTTAGCAATGTCCGCTTTTCCGTGGAATTCATGAGCGCACGATTGAAGTATCATGGGAAGATATATATTTCCAGTCGCTATCTCCCCCCCCCCCATCTTCAAACAAAAGGAAAAGAAAAAGCCGAGAGAGCACCTCGTGAGGCAGAGTTATTTTTCCAGACTACAACAGCAACAGTTTTTGCCTGTATCACAGTTCGAGCTTCCGATGACCCTTCAACCTTATCCAGACCACGGATAATTTTTGACAAATTATCCGGCTAGGTTGTTGATCGGATTCACAGATAACGATTGAAGCATGGGAAGATATATTTTTTCAGTCGCTATCTCCCCAACCCTCACCCCCCAACTAAAAAAAAAAGAAAAGAAAAAGCCGAGAGAGTTCTTCGGAGTTTTACGTTTTTGACCTCTGAATTTGACTTCTCACTTCCGACTCGCATCCTGGTGAATGACACTCGTCCTTTATCTTTTTGCCGATTCAGAGATTCTCGAGGAAGTTTCCAATTATACTATCTGGAATGCGAGTTTTTCTTTCGTGAAAATTTACTTTTTATGAAAGCGCAGGCTTGTCTTTACCGCGCATACCGGCCATCTGTACCAGCGCGAAGCCATAAGTACACGCGCGAATTTAGTACCCTCGAATAAAGAGACCCGGTGAAAGCGCTGCAAAGGATACACACCTTTTGTGACGTAAGCATTCATTTGTGTCCAGAAACTTTTCAAAATTTCGTCGGGAACCATTGCAATCCCTATTGGAAATCACACGAGTCGTGGGTTCCCCATATGACAATTATTTGGCGGGAGATTTCACGTTGTGCTCCTAGACCTCCGTCTGATCGACGGAGGTAAAAATTAATATTAATGTGTTTAACCACGAACGGGTGATACAATCCGGTCGTTTTACGATATGAAACTAGTTGGATCACTCCACGGCACGTCTGTGAAGTATGACTCGAGAAAACAGAGAGGGAGATGGAGTGCTATCATAGCTCCTTGTTTACTAAATTCAGATATCCGACGGCGCGGCGCCGCCGGAAATCAGCCAGCCAACTGGGCGGCATGTATACATACACAATCACACCCTGTTTGTGGTTTAACCATTTCATACTCAGGGACTTTAATTCAGTCATAACATATACATATGCATGGTTGGCCATCCCTGCCAGAATTCGTCATTTAGAGGCTGCCTCTAATTATTTTGTACCATGGTATAAAATGCCAAGCCTGCCATAATTCGTATTTAGAGGCTGTCTCTAATTATTTTGTACCATCTCTACCGAGTAATAAACTACCGAGTCCAGTCGGGAACAGCTCGTTAATTTAATCCATTTCGGTATCTCCTAAGTCGTGAGTTCGATTCTCGCCCGAGTCAGTATTTTCTGGCAGTGTGTTTCACAATGTAGGAATATAATTATATTATAATTTATCCCTGAAGATAACTGCAATTATATTGTAATAGTTTTTCGTGGTTTGGGGTCTAGAATATGGTTTGATACATTATTTTCCCTACCAAGTAGTTGTTTAGCCATGTTGTTCAAAACTTTTCCTTGCATGTAATGTCTGTCCCCTGCTTTTGGGGGTTCCGTGTGAGACGTGTTATGCACGAGGGGCCTTTCGTTTTAATCCAGTGCTACGGACTGATGATGAAATTCGTACTAGTCTGGGATTTCTACTAATTCCCCAATATTTTCATACAGCCGAGAGTGAGTTTTTGAGGGGGTTGGTGTGAACTTCAGACCTAACATGAGAATAATGATTTCTTCTTCTGTAATGTATAAGAAGATAAATTAATTGCCTTGAGCAATTTGCATTGCTCTGTCGCCCCCAGATAGCGTTGTTCTGAAAAATGGTAGTCTGTATTACTCCGTATAGCATGACGGGTAACAATAACGCTGAACATGCAAAAGTCAAAACTAGGAAAAGTGCTAATAACTATAATATAATAAATACGAACTCGACCCAAAAGCATCAAATCTCCAGATGTTAAGTTTATCTTCAGACATCTATCCCGCATTGTAAATCGATATTTTGTTTGTAGTCATAAGCTTAAGGCCCGAACTTCTCTTATTGACGGTATTATCTTGTGATAAATTTCACTGGTTTACCAGATGGTGGAAGATCTTTGTCATGATAAAATCCGGGAGAGGGACTCTTAAGCCTCTTAAGTTAAGCCTCTGGGGTGGAATTTTCCCTGGCACCTTCTCTCTGTATTCAGGTATTGTGAGAATTATCGAATCTTATAAGATCTTACACACGCGGTGATTTAATATTGAGCTAGTGAACCATACGCCGCCATTTAAGCCTATCGCGTTTTGCATCGGATCGATGAAGGCAACACGTTTTGTATCTGGCGATAGAATTGCTTAAGACGAATGTTGTCGAGGATGCCATGTATCCGCGTCGTATGTTTTGACGAAAATATTTTATGTTATAGGATCCGTACAAGCGATTTGTATTAGATTAGTTAATGATGGCCCGAAAAATTCATGGTTTGACTTTGATATTCGAACCATGTGTAGATCACAAACCATCACATTCTTTTTTGGCTACTGAACGGGTGCTGCATAGATTAACACGGTTACACACGTACACATATGTGTCGGGGAGATTGGGGGTACAGTGGGACATGCGGCACAGTGGGACATGGGGCACAGAGGGACATGGGGCACAGTGGGATTGGGGCACAGTAGGACAAGTCGTCTAGCTCTTTTGTTAAGAACAAGAAGCACATTACATTACTATCAGCAGAAAGCTATCACCCCATACAACTTCTATATTAATTCATGTAAAACCTATCATTGGTAAAAAATTAGGGACACAAAAACTGTTTTTGAGCAGTCCAAGTAAATTTTTAGGACTGTGGATAGAGACCCCAACAGCCGTATAGCTGCCATGAGAACTGCGTGTGTAAACACAAATTATTTGGTGGAAAATGTCATAAAACATGAATTTCTGGCTTAATTAACTGTGAAAATTAGTTGGATTAAATAAATGTAATGTTCTGTTGTCGATGGTATTTGAATTAGTCCATAAAATGTTTCGTGGTCGGCAGAGAGCGGTTCTGGGTTTTATCTAATTTTGCAGATGTGTCTGGTCGCCGTGGAAAATGGCGACGCTTTTTTAAAGTCCTTATCTTGCATGGTCTCTTAGAAGTCGCTTTCAATTTGGTCTTAAAATTCTGATAATTCCTCATAGAATATCGCAAAAGTACCAGCTTTATTAAAACTTGCTTCAGTTTTTTCGTAGCCCGTTTTGCAGCACATTTGCGTGACCTCGAAAGCTGTCTCCGATGAGAATGACCGAGCTGGTAGTGGCAGTCCGTTATTTAAATGTTCGTCTCACTGTTCTGGCTGATATATAAATAAAATTGTACTGGCTCCTGTCGTAATCCCGAATTTATTTCGACTTGTTGTCCCCCCAAGAGCAAGACGTCTTTTTGTTCAACGTAACCAGGGGTAACGAGGTCATGCCGACAGAGGGAGTCTCCTGTGTAAAATGGCGGCGCCCTTTTGATAGCGTCGGTTGAGGTGGAACGCTGGCGAAAAACGATCTATTTTGCTATAAATTTCGCAATATTGTTACTGTTTAGTGTATGAATTAACATGTGAATTATATCAGAATGTATTACAATGTCAAGTTGCATGACCTCAAAGACAATAAATCTCTCGCAAGTCGTCTTGTGGTTCACCATGGAATTCTCCTTACCACGTCCAGCTGGTATAGCATGCGGTTGCCGTTTCGCGGGTATTGAGAAAACAGCTCCAGTCATGTTAGCAGTAATCTCCCTTGAATTGAACTTGTGAGCATGGACAAAACGTGCGATTTGAAATGAAACAAATCAGTTGAAATGTTTAATTTGTTTCGCCAGAATAATATTTTCTAAAATGTTTTAAGATTAAAAAAAATTAATAGCGTATAAAATAGTCGTGATGAAGTAAGTTTGATCAACCTCTGTTTATTTTATTTTGCAACAACAACAACAACTTTTCTTTGACTCCTTTCACTCAGATGTTTTTTTTTATTCTGGCTGACAATGGTGCTTCATCTACTAAATTATAACAGAATGAACAAAAGGAAATACAGGCTGTTGAACTGATTTGTTTAAAAAAAAATATTCATTTATTTATAACTGATTTCTTATTAGAAAATAAGAATATACATCATCAAATAAAATAATGTTCCATACCGAGTAAGAAATTTATGGAAAATAACTCAATAATGATTGTCAGTGGGCATAGATAATTATGTGTTGTGGGAATGGTCAGGTTGTCCATGGGTCGAATCTTTTTCTCTATAAAATTCCAAGTTTACATTTAGAAATCCTGGTGACATTTGATACCTGTTTCAATGCAGGTACAACGGTACCAAAAGTAAAACGGTGTTCCATTATGCAAATTTATGCAAATTAGGCAGCTAAATATTGCTGCGCCGTCAACAAAATGACCACCAGCAGATCTGGCATGTTCAAAAACCCCTGACTACCAAATTTTATTAAAATTGTCCTGAAATTAAAAAAAAGGAAGAAGTTTTTGCAGAAATTTACTTATAATTGTGTACCATTTTACCCATTTGGCTCCCATTGATTTAACATGGACTGATTTCCGAAAAATCGCTGGAATAAATTAACTTTAAAAATCTGCATAAAATCAAGTTTTTATCCGTTTTCGAAAATTTAAAAAGCGTTGAACTTTAAAAAGATATCCCCTATGAAATCAAATCTCAACTAGTCCAAATAAATTAGGTGAAAAAAATGTTGGGGTCTCTACTGTGGATGATAGTTTGTTATGAGAAGTTTTCAGCGGTACTCCATTGCTGTTTTGCTACCACTGAGAGAGGATGGACAAAGGTAAACTTTAATTATATCGATTTAGTATCTCAGCTGTATGTATTAATTTTTTGTCATAAAAAGGAATATATCATGCACCTGGGGCAGAGTGGGACACTTTGGCCGTGGCACACTGGGACAATAATAATCAAGTGGTGAAATTTCCTTTTATCCTAAAATGCCATCAAAGTGCATTATTTTGTTTCCTAGATGGTAGTATTTGCTAATCCTATCAGATTTGTTGAGTTTTACTAAAACTTTCAAAGACAAATGCTTTCGTTGGGATGAGAATCACACAAAATAATTTTTTTCTCAAATTTGGCTCCTGGGAAATATTTTACGTAAAGCAGGGGCCTAAAATAGCAACTAACTTATCCACCGCTGTTGAATCTTCTAAACACCTATGAAACATATTTGTATATACTTCTTATAAAATGTATTTTGATTATTGTCCCATCGCACCCCAGTGGGTGTCCCAGAGTACCCCATAGTGGGGCAAACTGGGACACATTAGTAGTAAGAGAGGGAGAGTTCTAAAACACCGAATTCGCGGTGTTATTACTTAAATACTAGAGAAACGCCGCCATGTTGGTGCGGTGTCGGTGTAAGAAAGGGAGAGTTCCAAAGCCACCGAGTTCGCGGTGTTATTACTCCGTCGCGTTGGTGCGGTGTCGGCGCGGTGTTGCCGCGGGCGCTGTTCGTCGACGAATCGGCGACGAGTGACTAATGCGGTACGCGTATAACGCCCGTAGGCACGATGGTGTAGGCGTATGACGACGTCGATTCACCGGCCCGCGTCTATAGCCGGATGGGGAGATGCGCTGTTCGAGGTTATCGTTTATGCGGTGTTCTAGGTCGGCTATTTACGTCGGCATTGATGAAATAATCAATGCGTATAAAGACTTCTCGTGCGCTTCTCACTTTATTCTACGACTGTCGCACCTGTATAAGCCGATATGTATAGACTAATGAGTAACCGTTACGCTCTAGTGAGCGGTGAAGGAAATTCTCTTCGAGTAACATTTCAACGTATACGGCATAATGGGCAGATTATAAAACCTTATGGTGTTGCCATACAACTGACGAGAGATGGGTGGTTTTCATTCAAACAATTCCTGTCTAGAGTGGATAGAATGATTCAGGCTAAGGAGACGGTTGAAACTCCATTCAAGCTACAAGATAATATATACATAAGCACTGCAGCGTATGAAGGGGAATGGCTCGTCCACATAAGAGAGTGGTACCTAAAATCACCAACCAGCGAGTTGAAACCGGGTCGGAACGGACACACGCTGAACACGAACGGCTGGGATATGTTGAAAAAACTCATTCCTATCATTGAGACCAACATGATTGAAACAGAACAGCGTTCCGTCAGCAACGAATTCGACAAGTCTATAACAGGGCCAATTCTCCCGCCTAAACCAGTTGGATCTGCCGCGAGTGATCTACCGAGCGAAAATTTGGTGAATGATAATGGTGGATATTCATACGATGAAGCGGACGGCGTCTCTATGTGCGGCATTTTACACCGCAACCAAATGGAACAGTTGTATTGTGGCACGTGCAATCCTTTTGGGCGGGACTACTTCACCGATAAAAACTCGAACAATGTGAACATTAGAAGAAATTACAAGCGTCTAGTCCGTCATTCATAATCCAGCCGTCGTCCATTAGAGAATATCCGCGTCCATAATCCGAAGACCTATTCCATTTTCCATATAACAGTATTAGCACCAAATTCAAAAAGACAATCATAGTATACATAAACATAGGCTTGTTTCCTGCAAGAGAGAAGCGGTCAACAGTTTTCAATGATGCCGGCAAGACATCATGATGTTCCAAAAATATCAAATCCGTATCGCTGATCAGTATTCTTAATCCGTAATATTCGTTTTAGAGTCGTTATCCAAAAAAGATGTATCTCAGTCACGCTTTGATTGTGACTGTTCATATGAGCACCATGAGGATATTGAAGTACATGTGTTCATACGGCCCCTAGCCCCGGGTTAAGCGGAATTAGACACAAGTTACGAAACGTAGCGCCATAGATCTTGCACGCTACGTTCGTACTTTGCTATCAGCATGCGATATGTATCACCAAATTTGAGAAACTTTGAGTGGAGGCGCTTGGTGGAATAGCCCTGTTTCTATTTCGTCATTCATATATGGGACTGCATAACGTTAAACATTTTTTCCTAACCCTTCACGCTATTAATGGGAGAAGGCTTCGTGTAATAAGTGAGACTTACCGCAGGTGTCGTTGTACATCGACTTGCGTATATCGTTATTAACTTTAAGACTGGTCGATCTGGCTTAAAATCAAATCGGTTACCTGAATTTCTCCTATTTGTTCGGGTATTCCCCCGTGCTATGTCGCATGACGCCACAGCCAATAGTGAACGGTTGCACAATCCCGACACTATGTTGTGCAATTCAGCTGATTTCACTATCATCTGATATAGAGCGGAGAATTTCCATGACGTATAATCAATATGACAGCAATGAGAAAATAATCATGACAGTAATGAGAAAAAATTCTGCCGAATCAACGATATTATTCAATATTCTGCAATATTGAGTCAATACCGCATTTTCATGTAAAAGCTATTCCCCTATTTTACTCATTCTGTCAGTTGTATTAAATGTTTTCAGTTTATACCGTCACATTTTGTGTGCGTTTTCAATACTACTAGTGTATACACATATTCTACTACAGCAAGTTGTCAATTGAAAATTGTATACAATGTTTACAGCTTATAAAACTGGACAGTCTCCTCGGCTTCAGCGATAATGACGTCATCAAACACTGCCCCTGACCTAACAGACCTATATCCTGTTGTGTGAAACATACTGTTACTTGCCTATTTTCCTATATAACGTCATTCCTAATTCTGTATCGTTGACGTGTATATGTTTCTGGAAAACATTTCGAAAGTCTGTCGACATTGCATTTTTCGACTATTGTATATAAGTCATCATGTCCTATACGAACATGTAACAATCTGTGACCATCTTACTTTACAGGTAAGGCACTTCAAGTTTGTGACCTGAACATACTATGTCAACCTGTACCCTTGGTATGTTCACGTTTGTCTATCACAATATCAAAGTAACCTCCTCAGCATAGTCTACGTCACTGTAATGTGTCAGCGATCATCAAACATTTTTTTACCCGGTGAAAATCTCAACTTTATGTCTGATGTAAGAATTAATAGAGCGTGACATTCTCTCGTACTCTACAGATTTGCGAGTTCAACGTATGAAAGTCTCGTAAACGATCTATAATCGACTATAGGGCAAATGGCATGAAGGAGAGGTCAACCTCATTAGTTCCGCATGACTGGAATTGAATATGACACTCTGTTCACAGTCTATACAATCTTGAGACAAGTTTGAAAGCGCTGAACTAGAACTTCGGGGTCACCGACTTAAATATCTTAATAAAGTGGTATAAATTAGCCTTTAAACTTGTGCAAGGTGTAAAATAGTGAATAAAACAGCATGACCAGTGTCTTTTCGTTGATAAAATATTTGATGTTATTATTAACGTCAAAACTTGCTGGAAACTGGAAATTATCTTCTTCAATCGATTTTCAGTGACAGACATAGACTATGAGGAAGCACTCAGACAGACGATTAAGATGCGGAAATGCTTATTCGATAAGTTGATTGATGACGGTGATAGCGAGGACCCCGAATAAAGACCCCAGTGGAAGTATTCGTACATAAACATTGAGTGGAAGGCTAGATATCGAAATGATACCCACAACAATGGAGATGTATTTCATATAAGCAGTTTTCTCCCATTATTTGCTCAGTGCTATGAGTTGATGAATAAAGCGATTATTTAGTAATCTTCGTATTGCTTTGCCCCTATTTTATAGTAGTCACATAATTCCTCCTCCTCCTCCTCCTCCTCCTCCTCACACACACACACACATCCTCCTCGGGCAAAAGTGTCTTTTACCATCATGTCTATTTTGGTCGGACAGGAATCGATTTCTGATAAACTAGATATCATTGGCGTTATTGTACGCGTGTGAATTTTGGGCGTATGAATGTTTAGCAGGCCATAGCATGAACATCAACAGTCGAAAATTGAATAACACGGGACCAACTCTAAAACAGGACTGGTGTTCAGAGAATATATATATATTTTTTATTTTGTTATCGAGAACGAGTGTAAATGTTAATAGTTAAAATAATGAACAATGGCGATGTTTGGATGTGTACGGATGAGTTGTCTGATTAAGAATTCGCAAAAAAAGAGCGAATTCAGGGCAATTCCACGCTCGAATCGAAATCCATGTCACCACGGACATCGGCAGCGCTTATCGAGGAAGCTCGTGTACGGATATGCCGGGAAAACTTACCTTCTATCGCGGGGACAAACTGTTTGAGTTGATTTCCCAGTTTTCAACAGTCTCGCCCTAAGAAGGTACCATTTTCGTACACGCAGTAATCGCCTCAGACGTCGCAATGCGCTTTTGTTAAATGAGCACGTAGTATGACCGATTTACTTTCCATAACATGACAATAATCCTCTAAAATGGGGGCTGCACCGATTGTACATTATCGCCTTCTCCTTGGGCGAATAAACATTTGAAGGATTTCATACTATGGGTCGACTTAGGACCGTTTTTCAATACAGATGTTAACTTGTTCATGATATTGCATGAACAGTACGAGGGGGCCCGCTTTAGCGTTAAAGCCTAATGTATGTAAGTGTGTAGTCTACACATATCGTATTTCGCTTTCACGAAATTAATGCACTCACCGTCGAAGGTCCCACATGCACGTCGTTTCGAGGGCGATCGCCAGGGGCTCGTGATATCAACATTGTTTGAATCCGGCTCACAACTCTGTTGTCCGATTCGTTCCAATTCGCAGTCCCATAATTTTGTGAGACCTTTCACGAATTCGTCTTCGTCCCAGCTGAAATAGGTACAAATGGGTGTCATATACTTTAAGTTAACGAAGCACCTTGGAGTAGAATAGTCATAAGATTCAAATCTGACTTATCTCCCGAAAATTCCTATTATGACTCACTATAACATGGTTTGACCGTAGTCGCACAACGCGCCTCTTTCTTGGCTATCCAACGGCGTTAGATTCATCGCCGTAACCCACGCCGTTCTGAAGATATGAAGATTTTTCCGAAATTCGTGCCAGTCACCTTGTGACGTGGTGATCCAACGACGCGTTTCTCTCCTGGCTATCCAACGACGTAAGTTTCATCGCAGTAGCCCTTCCCGTTCCAGAGATATTGAGATTTTAATGAATTTAAAAAAAAAAAAAAAAAATCGAAAATTGTTTTTGGTCGAAAACGGAATTTCTAGGCTTTAGGTAAACATTTGAACATTCTACCTATTTATCGAGTATATTTTAATGAAGCTTAAGGAGAAACATATACGTCTCGGGTGAGCGAACCAACCAGTCGTGCGTGACGAAGTATATATCAAACATGACTACAAGTGTCCTCGGGCTACAACCGCTCGTGCCTGACGAAGTGTATCTTTGTAACACTCATAATATCATACACACCTTTTGTAATATATATCTAGCCGGATAGTGGGCTTTAGGGCAGCATCCTTTTGTTTGTCACTTTAGCCGACCCCATATCTTGGCTAAGCCTATCCGTATGCAGTACCTATGTGCATGTTTGCCTGGGAATTGTGATCATCTTGTTTGTACATGGCACCGTTTTTTAACAAACATTGATATATGTATATATATTTTGTTTCTATATGTATTCATGTATGGAAATAAAGTAAAGTAAGATAAGATTCGCTTGACAGCTCAGGTCTCATTGAGAATGGTGTCATACACGTCCTGATCATGATTAAAGCGTGTTTGAACTTGCAAATACTAGTATATATCGTGCGCTTGAGAAGCACGGTGTAAATGTCTGGAGGACTAGTATGGTATAATGTCACCTAGATTTGTAATAAATCATTAATCGCCTTGTATGTCAGGGTATCAAAAGCATCATAATATTGTAAAATCCCGCTGCTAGTTGGCAGACTTTGCTATGACGTCAGGGGGTATCGCCACTGAACTCTATTTCACGGTTCCGGTGAGTTAGAGATCTCAATCAACAAATCGGCTCACCTTAGGTTGAATTAACTTCGCGGTTAAGCCGCTGAGGATGTCCGTTTGGATACTCTGCCTATATTAATGAGGAAATTTCCTATACCCATGTATGGGAAAACTTCACATAGTATAATTTTAGCAATAGGCTCTTAACCTATGAGGAAAACAAATGTGCTGAAAAGCTTACCCATAATCATCGTTTGAAGGTAGTCCTCTGTCCATCCTGTCCATCCGAGTATGTCTTTTCAACACTGTCACAACGAGCTATTTTACATTAAGAGCAAGGTTTTATCATGCGAGTGTTCAGCTTTTGATATCAAGCTCCTTAAATATACCATTAGTTGAGTCTGAAAATAGAACTGATGTCACCTTCGAAGGGCAAATATACGATTCGAGAACACCACGGGAAATTCATCACCAGTTTGGAAGATGAGTGTCAGTTTTAATTAAAAATCATTCGTGCGAGACGTAGTATGGTTTTATAATAGAGTAAAACAAGGCCATATATGTCCTCCGGCTATGGACACGGTTGGGTGAACAGACGATGAACATCGCAAACACTCCTCAAGCTATAGCTAACATTGAACCATGTGGTGTGCACATGCACCTGTACCATGTGTATCGGTATTCTCAACGTGAGTGGTGAAATGCGAGTTTTCTGTCCATTTATAAGAGCTTTCCCCCACATACGTGACTCTTATAATATGACATTAATAAACGATGAGTCTCGCGAGCCCCGCCAACCTGGTCAAACATATATTTATATATCCCATAGAGCTCGACATTTCCACAGATTGACCGCATTCTCACATCATCGCGTTTATTATACCGTATAGACGAGTCCTGAAGGTTCGTCGATAGGCTATAATTACACCGTGAGTCACGCGAACACCGCGAACCGGGGGTCGATCGAGAACACCGCGTTAGTCACGCCCCGCCGGCGAACGCGGAGCGTGACTAATGCGGTGTTCTAGGTCGGCTATTTACGAAACTCGCCCGAGGATATAATCGTCGATCGACCCCCGGTTCGCGGTGTTCGCGTGACTCACGGTGTAATTATAGCCTATCGACGAACCTTCAGGACTCGTCTATACGGTATAATAAACGCGATGATGTGAGAAGGCGGTCAATCTGTGGAAATGTCGAGCTCTATGGGATATATAAATATATGTTTGACCAGGTTGGCGGGGCTCGCGAGACTCATCGTTTATTAATGTCATATTATAAGAGTCACGTGTGTGGGGGAAAGCTCTTATAAATGGACAGAAAACTCGCATTTCACCACTCACGTTGAGAATACCGATACATATGGCACAGGTGCATGTGCACACCACATGGTTCAATGTTAGCTATAGCTTGAGGAGTGTTTCCGATGTTCATCGTCTGTTCACCCAACCGTGTCCATAGCCGGAGGACATATATGGCCTTGTTTTACTCTATTATAAAACGATACTACGTCTCGCACGAATGATTTTTAATTAAAACTGACACTCATCTTCCACACTGGTGATGAATTTCTCGTGGTGTTCTCGAATCGTATATTTGCCCTTCGAAGGTGACATCAGTTCTATTTTCAGACTCAACTAATGATATATTTAAGGAGCTTGATATCAAAAGCTGAACACTCGCATGATAAAACCTTGCTCTTAATGTAAAATAGCTTGTTGTGACAGTGTTGAAAAGACATACTCGGATGGACAGGATGGACAGAGGACTACCTTCAAACGATTATTATGGGTAAGCTTTTCAGCACATTTGTTTTTCCTCATAGGTTAAGAGCTTATTGCTAAAATTATACTATGTGAAGTTTTCCCATACATGGGTATAGGAAATTTCCTCATTAATATAGGCAGAGTATCCAAACGGACATCCTCAGCGGCTTAACCGCGAAGTTAATTCAACCTAAGGTGAGCCGATTTGTTGATTGAGATCTCTTAACTCACCGGAACCGTGAAATAGAGTTCAGTGGCGATACCCCCTGACGTCATAGCAAAGTCTGCCAACTAGCAGCGGGATTTTATAATATTATGATGCTTTTGATACTCGGACATACAAGGCGATTAATGATTTATTACAAATCTAGGTGACATTATACCATACTAGTCCTCCAGACATTTACACCGTGCTTATCAAGCGCACGATATATATCATGCATGGGATGTTTCTTTGTTTATAGAGTTGCTTGAATTTCTCATTAAAAATATCTATGTGAAATTTGGCAACACAATATATCAGCAGGATATAGGTATTCCAATGGGTACTAATTGTGCACCCCTGTTGGCCGACCTGTATCTGTTCTCTTATGAATATGACTATATGCAGGCGCTTTCAAAAACCGATCCATTCAAAGCCCGTTCCTTCTCATTCACCAAACGCTATATAGACGATCTTCTCGCTGTGGATAATCGCTATATAAATGACGCAGTGAAGGATATATATCCATCTTCACTGGATTTGAAGGAAACTACAGATAGCCCTACAGGCACATCTTATTTAGATCTCTATCTCTATAAAAATGAAGCGGGCATTTTCTCTCGTCGACTTTATGACAAAAGAGATGATTACAATTTCGACATCGTAAATTATCCCTTTCTGGATAGTAATATTCCAGTGGGACCTGCATATGGCGTATACATATCTCGCTTAGTAGCATTTGCTAGATCCTGTGTTAAATGTGATGATTTTAATCAACGTCACAAAACATTGTTGCAGAAACTTATAAAACAGGGCTATTCCATCAAGCGCCTCCACTCAAAGTTTCTCAAATTTGGCGATACATATCGCATGCTGATAGCAAAATACGAACGTAACGTGCAAGATCTATGGCGCTACGTTTCGTAACTTGTGTCTAATTCCGCTTAACCCGGGGCTAGGGGCCGTATGAACCCATGTACTTCAAGATCCTCATGGTACTCATATGAACAGTCACAATCAAAGCGTGACTGAGATACATTTTTTTTTTAGATGACGACTCTATAACGAATATTATGGATTAAGAATACTGATCAGCGATACGGATTTGATATTTTTGGAACATCATGATGTCTTGCCGGCATCATTGAAAACTGTTGACCGCTTCTCTCTTGCAGGAAACAAGCCTATGTTTATGTACACTATGATTGCCTTTTTGAATTTGGTGCTAATACTGTTATGTGGAAAATGGAATAGGTCTTTGGATTATGGACGCGGATATTCTCTAATGGACGACGGCTGGATTATGAATGACGGACTAGACGCTTGTAATGCAAGTTCAAACACGCTTTAATCATGATCAGGACGAGTATGACACCATTCTCAATGAGACCTGAGCTGTCAAGCGAATCTTATCTTATTTTACTTTATTTCCATACATGAATACATACAGAAACATAAAAATATATATACATATATCAATGTTTGTTAAAAAACGGTGCCATGTACAAACAAGATTATCACAATTCCCAGGCAAACATGCACATAGGTACTGCATACGGATAGGCTTAGCCAAGCTATGGGGTCGGCTAAAGTGACAAACAAAAGGATGCTGCCCTAAAGCCCACTATCCGGCTAGATATATATTACAAAATGTGTGTATGGGATTATGAGTGTTACAAAGATACACTTCGTCACGCACGAGCGGTTGTAGCCCGAGGACACATGTAGTCATGTTTGATATATACTTCGTCACGCACAACTGGTTGGTACGCTGACCCGAGACGTATATGTTTCTCCTTAAACTTCATTAAAATACACTCGATAAATAGGTAGAATGTTCAAATGTTTACCTAAAGCCTAGAAATTCCGTTTTCGACCAAAAAATTTTTTCGTTTTTTTTTTTTTTTTTTTTTTTTTTGAAATTCATTAAAATCTCAATATCTCTGGAACGGGAAGGGCTACTGCGATGAAACTTACGTCGTTGGATAGCCAGGAGAGAAATGCGTCGTTGGATCACCACGGTGACGTCGTAGTGACGTCACAAGGTGAATGGCACGAATTTCGGAAAAATCTTCATATCTTCAGAACGGCGTGGGTTACGGCGATGAATCTAACGCCGTTGGATAGCCAAGAAAGAGGCGCGTTGTGCGACTACGGTCAAACCATGTTATAGTGAGTCGTAATAGGAATTTTCGGGGGATAATTCAGATTTGAATCTTATGACTATTCTACTCCAAGGTGCTTCGTTAACTTAAAGTATATGACAGCCATTTGTACCTATTTCAGATGGGACGAAGACGAATTCGTGAACGGTCTCACAAAATTATGGGACTGCGATTTGGAACGAATCGGACAACAGAGTTGTCAGCCGGATTCAAACAATGTTGATATCATGAGCCCCTGGCGATCGCCCTCGAAACGACGCGCATGTGGGACCTTCGACGGTGAGTGCATTAATTTCGTGAAAGCGAAATACGATATGTGTAGACTACACACTTACATACATTAGGCTTTAACGCTAAAGCGGGCCCCCTCGTACTGTTCATCCAATACCATGAACAAGTTAACATCTGTATTGAAAAACGGTCCTAAGTCGACCCATAGTATGAAATCCTACAAATGTTTATTCGCCCAATGAGAAGGCGATAATGTACAATCGATGCAGCCCCCATTTTAGAGGATTATTGTCATGTTATGGAAAGTAAATCGGTCATACTACGTGCTCATTTAACAAAAGCGCATTGCGACGTCTGAGGCGATTACTGCGTGTACGAAAATGGTACCTTCTTAGGGCGAGACTGTTGTTGAAAACTGGGAAATCAACTCAAACAGTTTGTCCCCGCGATAGAAGGTAAGTTTTCCCGGCATATCCGTACACGAGCTTCCTCGATAAGCGCTGCCGATGTCCGTGGTGACATGGATTTCGATTCGAGCGTGGAATTGCCCTGAATTCGCTCTTTTTTTTGCGAATTCTTAATCAGACAACTCATCCGTACACATCCAAACATCGCCATTGTTCATTATTTTAACTATTAACATTTACACTCGTTCTCGATAACAAAATAAAATATATATATATATATTCTCTGAACACCAGTCCTGTTTTAGAGTTGGTCCCGTGTTATTCAATTTTCGACTGTTGATGTTCATGCTATGGCCTGCTAAACATTCATACGCCCAAAATTCACACGCGTACAATAACGCCAATGATATCTAGTTGATCAGAAATCGATTCCTGTCCGACCAAAATGGACATAATGGTAAAAGACACTTTTGCCCGAGGACGAGGAGGAGTGTGTGTGTGTGTGTGTGTGTGTGTGTGTGTGGTGGAGGAGGAGGAGGAGGAGGAATTATGTGACTAGTATAAAATAGGGGCAAAGCAATACGAAGATTACTAAATAATCGCTTTATTCATCAACTCATAGCACTGAGCAAATAATGGGAGAAAACTGCTTATATGAAATACATCTCCATTGTTGTGGGTATCATTTCGATATCTAGCCTTCCATTCAATGTTTATGTACGAATACTTCCACTGGGGTCTTTATTCGGAGTCCTCGCTATCACCGTCATCAATCAACTTATCGAATAAGCATTTCCGCATCTTAATCGTCTGTCTGAGTGCTTCCTCATAGTCTATGTCTGTCACTGAAAGTCGATTGAAGAAGATAATTTCCAGTTTCCAGCAAGCTTTGACGTTAATAATAACATCAAATATTTTATCAACGAAAAGACACTGGTCATGCTGTTTTATTCACTATTTTACACCTTGCACAAGTTTAAAGGCTAATTTATACCACTTTATTAAGATATTTAAGTCGGTGACCCCGAAGTTCTAGTTCAGCGCTTTCAAACTTGTCTCAAGATTGTATAGACTGTGAACAGTGTCATATTCAATTCCAGTCATGCGGAACAAATGAGGTTGACCTCTCCCTCATGCCATTTGGCCTATAGTCGATTATAGATCGTTTACGAGACTTTCATACGTCGAACTCGCAAATCTGTAGAGTACGAGAGAATGTCACGCTCTATTAATTCTTACATCAGACATAAAGTTGAGATTTTCACGGGGTAAAAACATGTTTGATGATCGCTGACACATTACAGTGACGTAGACTATGCTGAGGAGGTTACTTTGATATTGTGATAGACAAACGTGAACATACCAAGGGTACAGTTTGACATAGTATGTTCAGGTCACAAACTTGAAGTGCCTTACCTGTAAAGTAAGATGGTCACAGATTGTTATATGTTCGTATAGGACATGATGGCTTATATACAATAGTCGAAAAATGCAATGTCGACAGACTTTCGAAATGTTTTCCAGAAACATATACACGTCAACGATACAGAATTAGGAATGACGTTATATAGAAAAATAGGCAAGTAACAGTATGTTTCACACAACAGGATATAGGTCTGTTAGGTCAGGGGCAGTGTTTGATGACGTCATTATCGCTGAAGCCGAGGAGACTGTCCAGTTTTATAAGCTGTAAACATTGTATACAATTTTCAATTGACAACTTGCTGTAGTAGAATATGGGTATACACTAGTAGTATTGAAAACGCACACAAAATGTGACGGTATAAACTGAAAACATTTAATACAACTGACAGAATGAGTAAAATAGGGGAATAGCTTTTACATGAAAATGCGGTATTGACTCAATATTGCAGAATATTGAATAATATCGTTGATTCGGCAGAATTTTTTCTCATTGCTGTCATATTGATTATACGTCATGGAAATTCTCCGCTCTATATCAGATGATAGTGAAATCAGCTGAATTCCACAACATAGCGTCGAGATTGTGCAACCGTTCACCACTGGCTGTGGCGTCATGCGACGTAGCACGGGGGAATACCCGAACAAATAGGAGAAATTCAGGTAACCGATTTGATTTTAAGCGAGATCGACCAGTCTTAAAGTTAATAACGATATACGCAAGTCGATGTACAACGACACCAGCGGTAAGTCTCACTTATTACACGAAGCCTTCTCCCATTAATAGCGTGAAGGGTTAGGAAAAAATGTTTAACGTTATGCAGTCCCATATATGAATGACGAAATAGAAACAGTCTTTCTTCTAATGTTCACATTGTTCGAGTTTTCATCGGTGAAGTAGTCCCGCCCCAAAAGGATTGCACGTGCCACAATACAACTGTTCCATTTGGTTGCGGTGTAAAATGCCGCACATAGAGACGCCGTCCGCTTATGAATATCCACCATTATCATTCACCAAATTTTCGCTCGGTAGATCACTCGCGGCAGATCCAACTGGTTTAGGTGGGAGAATTGGTCCTGTTATTGACTTGTCGAATTCGTTGCTGACGGAACGCTGTTCTATTTCAATCATGTTGGTCTCAATGATAGGAATGAGTTTTTTCAACATATCCCAGCTCAACTCGCTGGTTGGTGATTTTAGGTGCCACTCTCTTATGTGGACGAGCCATTCCCCTTCATACGCTGCAGTGCTTATGTGTATATTATCTTGTAGCTTGAATGGAGTTTCAACCGTCTCCTTAGCCTGAATCATTCTATCCACTCTAGACAGGAATTGTTTGAATGAAAACCACCCATCTCTCGTCAGTCGTATGGCAACACCATAAGGTTTTATAATCTGCCCATTATGCCGTATACGTTGAAATGTTACTCGAGGAGAATTTTCTTCACCGCTCACTAGAGCTTAAAGGTTACTCATTAGTCTATACATATCGGCTTATACAGGTGCGACAGTCGTAGAATAAAGTGAGAAGCGCACGAGAAGTCTTTATATACGCATTGATTATTTCATCAATGCCGACGTAAATAGCCGACCTAGAACACCGCATAAACGATAACCTCCAACAGCGCATCTCCCCATCCGGCTATAGACGCGGGCCGGTGAATCGACGTCGTCATACGCCTACACCATCGTGCCTACGGGCGTTATACGCGTACCGCATTAGTCACGCGTCGCCGATTCGTCGACGAACAGCGCCCGCGGCAACACCGCGCCGACACCGCACCAACGCGGCGGAGTAATAACACCGCGAACTCGGTGGCTTTGGAACTCTCCCTTTCTTACGCCGACACCGCACCAACATGGCGGCGTTTCTCTAGTATTTAAATAATAACACCGCGAATTCGGTGTTTTAGAACTCTCCCTCTCTTACTACTCACATTTTGTTACGTTTTTAAAACAGAATTCTGGAGAAAAATATATGTTTTTGTATGAGACTATGTCATAATAAGTATAAGTTATAACGAGAGTATACAAGGCTACATTACAGGACAATAATAACAGGGATTTTCGCAAACAGGTGAAAAATGTCCCAGTGTACCCCAATCTTCCCTACAGAAGGTACATTTATTCTCAGTGAATTATGGAATTATAGATCTTTCGTAAAATAGCGCACGGCATATGTATTTTGTAACAACTCTAGATTACAACGACACACAATTGAGTGATTAATTTCTGTGTTTAATTTGATATTATTTTTGTTATTTTGAATCATACGCCTTGCAAAAAAATGCATAGCTATATGCTGATGATTAACACACATGTGTACCGGGACAGTTTTTACAACTAAAACATTATATTTTTTATCATTTAGAAACGGATCGTATAAAAGTATTTTCGTTATTTTGGGATAACACTATCTTAGAATAGCACAAATTCTAGTGCTGAAAATACGTATTTTCAGCACTAGAATTTGTACTATTCTAAGATAGTGTTATCCCAAAATAACGAAAATACTGTTGTACGATCACTTTCTAAATGATAAAAAAAAATATATCTTTCAGCTTTGGGAGCTGTGTCATTACGATCATCAGAGGGGCACTGTATGTTTGCTTTCAAGACTACCGGTCTGCTACCTCTTATTTTTGTGGGAGGCCCGTTGGCCGAGCGGTTTAGATCGCCGACTCTGGGGTCGCTGGTTCGAATCTCGCACGAGACTCGACCAAATTTTCAGCACTAAGATAGTGTTATCCCAAAATAACGAAAATACTGTTAACTCAAACATTGTTGATGGTGGTCCAATGAAGCTGAATTAGTAACCAAGGCGCCTGATTTTATTCGAATATTAAAACATTTCCTTTCCATATACCTGGAAATAGGGTTTACCGTTGTATGGCCACTCATTGTGAGTAAACAGCCATGCGTTTTTGCTTGTGCAGAGACGAAATTTATGTATTTAAAATATCACTAGAAATTATTGAAAATGTTGACTATTATGATAACGTAAGTATTGGTCCAAAAAGGTCAAAGGTCAGTGCTACTGGTATTTTATGGGCGTGGGTGGGGGGGGGGGGATGGATGGTTTTATTTATTATTTTATTTGATACCATTTTATTGCAGCCGCGATCGAATATCTTAGGGGGGAGGAGGGGCATCGCAAAAAAAGTATTTACATGAGGTGGTTAAATTTCAATACCATCCACAGGGGCGTCCCAATGACCCACCACGTCATGTAGCCTGACATTTCCGCCCAAACATATACAAATTCAGCATACATTCGCCACCATGTTTTCGAGCTACGGCGGCCAGAAATTAGGTCATTCCGCCCGACACAACCACATTGAATATAGGAGCCGGGCAAATCAAACTGGCTCCGAGTTTTTCCCTATTAAAATTTTAAAAGGTTGTTTTGATATTTTTCAGTGTTGAATGCTATAGAAGCATTTCAAAATATACCACAAATATATCGCCCAGTCAGGTATACTGACCAATAAATGAGTGAGTATAGGATCTAACGTCGTTTTCAACATTTTTCAGTCATATCACGACGGTGCCTACATGTGCCAGAACACGAGACTGTCCCCAGTTCCTATTATCCTGGAGATTGATTAATCCAGCCCGTACAGCACCCATCCAAGCATTTCCCGAGCTCAGCGTTGCTTAACTTCAGTGAAATGACGAGAGCCGTTGCACCCAACGTGATACGCCGTACTTAACGACCAATAAAATTTCCTGATAAAAGTCTTAGGTCCAAATAAAAAAAAATCAGTGGTGGTTTGTGATCTGAGCTGGCAGACTGTACACCGGAAATGAATTGACCGTCTCTATTATTTCTGAGAGATATTCGATAACATGTTCTCTTCGGCCTTGCTCCGGTGAAGTACAGATTTCAGAAATCGGCTAAATATAATGCGTTTGGTACGACCTTGTGACGTTAAATGAATGACAGTGAGAGTAACATGAGTAAATCGTAGAAACTCTCTCATTTGTTGTGCATTTGTACTATTGTGCAAAAAGGGTATAACATGGCTAGCAAAATTGCGATTTCATCAGATTAGCCGACGTAATCCACGTGATGTTTACTGATTTGGATTCCCGGAAACAAATGCCGGAAGTAGATTCAAAATGAGTATGATTGATTCGAAAAGTCAGTCTCACGCGCGTAGATGACGAAAATCGCTGGAAAGTGTTTCTGTTCCTCAACGCCAGTCTGGAATCCTTTTTTTTAATAATTTTTTTATAGTCTGGAATCCTGATGATACGTCTAACTCTACAATTCTAATATCAGTCGATCTCATTGTACATTATGGATTTGGGCACCACTTCTAGACATTGTTCCACCTGTCTGAAAACGCTTTCCATTCTTTGTGAGACTTTAGCAGACTGGTTCTCGGAAAGAAGTGGGTATAACAGGTCATGCTTCGTCGCTGCTCTGAAATCTGACTTCCACATGGGAAATAGTCGTCTCAAGTTCTCTATGGTACGCCGCCTTACTCTGTGAAGGAATTGAAGAGATATATTGGGGTAATCATAGTAATGAACTATATATAACTGAATTAAAGACCATGAATGCTTCAGATAGATGAAATATAAATCTCTGACAATTGCGCAGTGAGGCGTGAGCCACTGTTAATGTGCCCGTAAAGGCGGAAAAAATTCGAACTATGGAGGGGGTGGGGTGGTGAAGTTGTGTAAAATTCGGCCCAAAATTGAAGAAGACTCAACAAATATATCTACATTTTCGTCGTGTTAACATATGTGCATGTCTTATGGATAATTTCGGACTATTTTTTTCTTGTGCATTATCAGCTACATTTGTACCATATAGTACTCAAAAGTAGCTGTTTTTGTACATAAATACAAATGTAGCTTCCTAAAGAAGCAGCACCAAATTAAAAAAGACAATCATAGTATACATGTACATAAACATAGGCTACTTTAATGCAAGAGAGAAGCAAAAATGGTTCAATCCATATTTTGTTTTGGAAAAGATATCGCTTTTCGTTCTCACTGACCTTCCCATGAACAGAAATGTACACTATCATCCGAAATGGTACACTTTTCGAATCCCAATACAGGAAGATTGTAGACCAAAGCTCAAGAAAACAGGTAAACCATCGGAAGATTTAACATGAAGCTGCACTATCGAAACCCCTCGGCTCTGAACCCCAGCTATTATAATGTAAGGGTGTCTCTACCAATTGATTGGCTTGTGGGAAGAAATATTTACCCCTGGTATTGTAAGTGTACTTTTCCTTTTCCTCCCCTTAAATTAATTTGTTTCTGGAATAAATTGAAAGAGCTGTATCGATGTCGCACCAAAACAACAGTACACATGGCTAGATAAATACAGTACATGTATACTAAATGGCACATGTATGTCATTTTCAAAACAGATTTGCAAGCATTCTTTGCATTGTCTAAGAAAATAAATCAATAAATCAGTCATCCAATCAATAAATATATGTGATACTATACTAACATGATATAGAAATAATATGCAAACTTAACATAGGAATTAGTGGATTTTGTTAGACAAGGGGCATACTTTCTGACACCACACGACTCATTTTTGATAGGCATCTAGTGTCATTTTCAAAACAGATTTGCAGGCATTCTTCGCATTGTGTAAGAGAATAAATCAATAAATCAGTCATCCAATCAATAAATAAATGTGATAGTATACAAACATGATATAGAAATTATATGCAACTTAACATAGGAATTATTTTATTTGTAAAAAGGGGCATAACTCTGCAAAATATTGTCCGAGATGACTCATTTTCGATAGGCTTCTGATTTACGTGAAGATAAATAGATGTAACAAGTTTGGTTGCCATGCATGAAACGGTTCTGTAGATATCGCGGTAACGGACGGACGGACGTACGTACGGACGTACGGACGTACGTACGGACAGCCGTACATGATGACGACAATACCCCTAGGCCAAAGTTGGCCCAGGGGTAAAAACCGTCGAAAGTTATACTCAGGAAACTGTCTGATTCACCATATCTAAACTGTTCTGTCAAGTTTCGATTTTTTGACCGAGGCACCAACCATTGTTATCTAGACTGTGTATCAGTTATCACTGATTATAGCCATGCATGCCTTCGGAAGGCGAGAGCGAAATTCACATCGGATCAAGCTCCAATACGCTAAATCAGGCTAGGGCCTGTGGCCTATATCGGAATCGAGTGGAATATTTTACAGGCTGAAAAAATGAAGTATTTAAAACCCGTTTAACCGTCTTTGGTGATTTCCGCTCTGTACGCCTTAAACATATACCAGGCCTGGGTGAGATCTTTATGGCCCCTGTGATGGATAAGAATGCCCAGGTGATTAGTGCCCCTATTCATATCCTTTTCTATTGCAACTAAGGACGGACACTTATCTCCAATTTGGGTTGAAAGCGACGTTAAGCCCTATTCACTCACTCACTCACTCACTCTCCAATTTGGAGAAAAATGCCCTAACTGGGTTAAAATGTACAAAACTGATTTATACCTTGCATGAGAAGGGTATATATTCCTCCCCATGGATCATTACTGTACGAAACATCTTAGATGGTCGCGGTATGTTGAATATATGGCACGACCATCATAATTTCAATACTACATGGCTAGTAAATGCTGCTAAATTGAGACTACAAGACCAGTATATATAGGAATGAAGAGCAATGGTCGTTGGAAGTCCTAAATGTTATTTGTACAGTACATTTAAAGTTGACTTTTGTCGCGAGAATTATTTCAGCTATCTGTCACAGCGCGATTATATAACTTTTTGTAAATTCCGTACGGTTAATCATAGACTGCCCATTGAGGTAGGCAGATATGAAAATATTGCAAGAGAAAATAGGCTGTGTAAGCTATGTAATAGCGGCGCTGTGGGAGATGAGTTTCATTTCTTAATAGAATGCCCAGCATTACAGAAAGATAAGGAAGAACTCATACCATCTTACTTCACTAGAGCTAAAGACAGAAATCATTTTGCTGCATTGCTTAACGGAAATAGGGAAACAGTTGGAAAACTGGTACTTTTTATTTGACGTGGTTTAAAATTGACGTAAATATGTTAAACCCCGCCATGTAACATGTTGTAATTAAAACTGTTGGTGCTCCATGCTTTCCTGTAAAGTTTGAGCAAATAAAATGATGATGATGTTAAAAGATAGGAGCCGGACTTTCTTTCCCACCGGACATTCTTATCCTCCACACCTCCTCACCAAACTTTCTACTATATCTCCAGGACGACAAAAAAAAAATAAATAAAAAAATGGAGAGCCGACATTGTAGTGTTTCACCTTTGGGTCAATTTGAGCCTATTTGCATAACCCCCGAGCAGAAGATCATGGCTAAATTTAAAATTGCGGTCATGTGGGGTACCAGAAAAGCGCTGAATTCGTCATTTTAAGTCAAAATTCCTGCTTTTCTGCGATGAAAAGTGGACAAAAACCATTTTATTATTCACTAACTTATGCCGTCTCCGTATTTTCTAGCAATATTTCTCGGAATTTTTTTGGCTGCGTCTTATAATCCTCTGTATTCTAGTCTGCATGTGAGGTACCGAGGGAGGCTTTCCTGTGCAGTCATATTGTTGCCCCGTCAATTTATCCCATATACATATCTCACCAATATGTAGATGGTGAGATTCTTTTCCGAGGCTTGCCCTACACTCTCAGAAATATTCAGGTAAAAGTCCTGAACTGATCAGGTTTGCACAACTCAATTTCGGGGATTATGGCTGAAATTCGGGGCTGATTACCTGAATTTCAGGAAAAAGATCCCTGAATGAGAGGATTTTCTCTGAAATTCAGGCAAATTTATCATCCCCCGGCCCTATTCTGGTACATAAAACCCCCTAAAATTCAGGTAATTTAGCTTTAATTCATGGTTGATATCCCTGAATTTCAGGAAATTATCCCTGGATTTCAGGTAAAACCCCTGAAATTGAGTTGTGGATATGTTACCTCATCTATTCAGGATGATTCCCTGAATATTTCTGAGAGTGTATGTACAAATCAATGTGAATGTAACTTGTACCTGTGGTGTACATGGTGGATAATGAAGCGCTTGTCCGGCATCGGACCTCACAGACTTGTTCTAAATAGGAACTTGCATTCTACTAATATTTTCCCTGTTTTGTCCGTCTCAGAGAAATTAGAGGAGTGGAAATCTAGAGTGACCGAGTCAGGTTGGACAAGATGGTTAAAATTTGGAGTGGTGCCGTTGCAATATGGAAACAGAGAGGTCTAATCCAAAGACCTAATTCATATGACACCATTAGCACCAAATTAAAAAAAAATCATAGTATACAAAAAATAGGCTAGTTTCCTGCAAGAGCGAAGTGGTCAACCGTTTTCAATGTTGCCGGCAAGACAACATGATGTTCCAAAAATATCAAATCCGGATCGCTCATCAGTATTCTGCAATAATATGAGGTACGTTGCGAAGTCGTCATCTAGAGTATGATGTACCTGTCAAGATTTGATTGCGTTTGTTCATATGGACACGATGAGGAACTCGAAAATTCATGGGTTCATACGGCCCATAGCCCCGGGTTAAGAGGAAGTCAAGAAGTCAACGAGATGTTTTAGACGGCAAACCACGAACACAATCTGGTGTGCTGTGTTATAACGAAAGAATGCTTGTAGACTTTGACTTCATTAGATGTGGAAACACACGGAACTGGAGGAAAATGCTAGAGGGCAATTTCAGGGATCGTCCTGGTTTCCACCAATTCTACCACCGCACACAATCTCTAATCGTGTATGATAACATTAGCAGAGGAACATAACTCGAAGCGGCTGTCACCCGGGGGTGGGGGTGAGGTGGAGGTGGGATCAGACGACCACATCTATCAGATCGTTGCAATGCGCTTGCGAGAGAAAGCTAAAATATAAGTAGCAGCGTGACCGGTAAATGTAATATTTACATATGATTATTATATTATTTGGAGTTTTTTTTCTGCAGGGACTATGACGAATTTACTCTGAAGATTTTGCTAGAACTTCTTGTGAACCGAGGCTTTTCAGTACTTGTTTTACTAGGGGAAGGGTACTATTGTCAATATGGCAGACTGTTTCAACGACCATGTTCTTAGTTGGTTCCATCCAGGCGGCGAGTACTGTTGGTTTTCTTGCTTTGACCACTCAATAACATACTCTTCCAGCGCAGTCAGGACTGTCTTCTAGTCCGTCTTCAGGTTTATTTTCTCGGCTCTTTATATTTAGGTCCCTTCATCGGGAGTGTTTTTAGGTCTTCATCGCTCACTATATCAAGGTCACCAGTTACAACATGCTTGCATGATGTATAAAGTTTGATGATTCAAAATCACAACTATAGCCTCCAGACGCGTATAAGGTTCAGTCAAACTAGACAGTATCAGAGTAACTGAATATTTTGGTGGCTATGAATTTAGCATACTCATATAAAATATAAGAAGGTTTTGTGAAGTTAAAATAGCTTAGCCCAGCCTCACGTACCAGCGCTGGATCATTCAGGATTCGTGGTAAATTATCAATGTCCAGCCCTTTATCGAAGTTGTTGAGTTTCAAGAAAAGCCGGTCTTTGATTGTTTCGAATATGTTCACTGGACGATACAATCGAAAATACGGTACATCATGACAACATTTAGTGATTATGAATGGAATAATACTTTCTGAAGACACAGACCGTTGTTTATCTCAGGCAATTAGATTTAAAACTCTCAGAGATAACGGAGGAGAGAGGGAATTAAGGTTTAACGTCGCGTTCAGCAATATTTCAGCTATATAGCGAGAGGTAACGCATACATGTACATGACTGTACGCAAGCTATGTACATCGTTGGATATGTCAGTTAAACCCACTACAGCATATCACATTCCATATGGCATAAATTAATAAATTTGCTGATTTTGGCAAATTACGTCAAAATTTGATTTGAAAGGTGTAGTGTAGCGAAGCTCCTCTCCATGTTAAATGAATGAGAGGACAGCTTGACCAACGAAATAGATTTAAAATATATGATTTTTTCCGCTCACTTGCATTAACAATGGAAAACTTTATCACGTCAAAACGCTTTTGGAAGTGAGTGAAATTCAGCTGATTTGGTGACTGCACACCTGCTGTTCTCTATAGGTTAAAATGAAGTAACTGACGTCACTTCCGCCAAATCCCGCATTAACCCTACCTGGCCTGGGGGGGGGGGGGGGCATTATGGCCCCCCTACCAAACGTTCTGCGCTATATTCGGAACGACAAAAAATGGAGAGCTGAAACTCCGTGACTTTATAGTTTGTCTTATTGGGGTCATTTTGAGCCTATTTGCATGACCCCCGAGCAAAGGATCATGAGTAAATCCAAGATGGCGGCCACATGAGGTAGCAGAAAAGTGATATTTTTGTCATATTTCTTCAAAATTTATGCTTTTCCGCGATGAAAAGTGGGCAAAAACTATATTATTTCACATCACATTAATTTTTACTAATTTATCATGCAGTTTTTGCGGAGAAATTGCAAACATAAAAAATTCAGAAAATGTGACCGAAAAATCGATCAAAAAATGCCGTTTTTGAAAATGACGTCACTGTGACGTCATCAAAGCGGCCATCTTGGATTGTTTTACGTTTTCTGGTAGAGCTTGACCCAAGGGTATAGTGTGATAAGTTTCAGCCCCCTAGCTCAAGGGGTAAGAAAAATAATTAGGGGGGGGGGGGCATTTCGGCCCCCCCCCCATCCCAGGCCTGGACAGGTCCCAAAAAGCCCAGGCCAGATAGGGTTAAATGCTCAGTTGTGTTATTACTGGATAATATCAAAACTAACTTTTACTGTGTTTCGCTAACTTAGTAAGTGTCGATTAATTTCCGAAAAAAATTGTGACAGTCGCGAGCCTGTGTTCTTTTCAGGACACAATCAAACGACGATACCCACGTGACCAGCCCAGACGCTTGAAATATCGCTCCGCAATAATGGAGACATACACTTCGCCATCCATAAGATGGATTGCGAATCGTATGTCTCCATTATTGCGGAGCGATATCCGTTACTTTACCGAATTCTGTTCAGCCTTCATCCGGCGGAGAACAGACTCGAGAAATCTGATAAATTACAGGTTTCCATACCACTTCTGAAACAGATATTGCCTAGGCTTACAAAATATATAGGTATGTATAACTTTCGTGTCATCCAAGAGGTGTGGTGGATCTTGACACATGACTCGAAAATGGCGAGTTACGTTGGGCTTACGACGGTAGCCTTTAGCTGATTGGCTGAGGAAGTCACGCTGTATTGATTTATGGAAATTCCCTCTAGCAGTTGCCGAAAGTAGGCTGATCATGGATACACACGATCCCAGGGTCAGTCTTACCGCGTATAGATGACCGAGATGATTACAGGTTGGGTTGAAAAGCGCTTGTTTCAGAAGGTCGTTTACGGTACGTCTTCCATGTAAGAGATCACGAAACGAATTGGGGCCCCTCCCCCCAACAATACAAAAGGAAACAATTATAAGGGTAGTGAATGGGTCAGAGTTGAGCTTTCTTTACCCTGTGAGACAGTTTGCAGAATATAAAAGGATATATTCTGCCGGACGACAGATTGCTGCGACAGTTAGGAACTATTTGTCCTGAACGACAGATTGCTGCGACAGTTTGAACCTCTTTCTTTGGCGACAGTTTGCAGCGACACTTTGAAACTTTTTCCTCAGCGATAGCTTGCAGCGCCACTTTGGCAAGGTATATTATCTCGGACGACAGATTGCTGCGACAGTTTGAAATTGTTTTTCCTGTGCGACAGATTGCAGCGACACATTGAAACCATTTTTCCTGAGCGACAGATTGCAGCGACACTTTGACAAGGTGTATTTCCTCAGGCGACAGTTTGCAGCGACACTTTTGGAAGGTATATTCTCTCGGATGACAGATTGCTGCGACAGTTTGAAACCATTTTTCCCGAGCGACAGTTTGCAGCGACACTTTGACCAGTTATATTCTGTGGGACGACAGATTGCTGTGACAGTTTGAAACTGTTTTTCTTGAACGACAGATTGCTGCGACAGTTTGAGACAAAGCGGTTGACCTGTCTATTTCATTCGGGGAAGAACTGGTGGGGTCATGTCTTTCAACCTCGACTGTGAAGTCAAAACAAACACGGCTATCAACATCAGAGATCAAAACAATCCAACAGGATGCAATATATGACATCTGCTATTCTCTCAGATGTGGGCGACACTGTCACCTGAGGAAATACACCTTGTCAAAGTGTCACTGCAATCTGTCGCTCAGGAAAAATGGTTTCAATGTGTCGCTGCAATCTGTCGCACAGGAAAAACAGTTTCAAACTGTCGCAGCAATCTGTCGTCCGAAACTGTCGCAGCAATCTGTCGTTTGAGAGAATATACCTTGTCAAAGTGTCGCTGCAATATGTCGCTCAGGAAAAATGGTCTCAAACTGTCGCAGCAATCTGTCGTTCAAGAAAAACAGTTTCAAACTGTCGCAGCAATCTGCCATCCCACAGAATATAGCTGGTCAAAGTGTGGCTGCAAACTGTCGCTCGGGAAAAATAGTTTCAAACTGTCGCAGCAATCTGTCATCCGAGAGAATATACCTTCCAAAAGTGTCGCTGCAAACTGTCGCCTGAGGCAATACTCCTTGTCAAAGTGTCGCTGCAATCTGTCGCTCAGGAAAAATGGTTTCAATGTGTCGCTGCAATCTGTCGCACAGGAAAAACAGTTTCAAACTGTCGCAGCAATCTGTCGTCCGAGATAATATACCTTGCCAAAGTGCCGCTGCAAGCTATCGCTGAGGAAAAACAGATTCAAACTGTCGCAGCAATCTGTCGTCCCACAGAATATACCCGGTCAAAGTGTCGCTGCAATCTGGCGCTCGGGGGAAAACAGTTTCAAACTGTCGCAGCAATCTGTCGTCCCACAGAATATAGCATGTCCATTCACATTTCTCCATTTCCCTATCAATTTTTTTCATTCATAGGAAGTGTTACGAGAAAATCGGTCAACTTGACAAATGTAGAAAGGTGCCAGTGTTGGCATGTCCAATGCATCTCCAAACAGGAGATACTCGGTCAAAGTGTCGCTGCAAACTGTCGCTCAGGGAAAACAGTTTTAAACTGTCGCAGCAAACTGTCGTTTGAGAGAATACACATTGTCAAATTGTCACTGCAATTTGTCTCTCAGGTAAAATGGTTTCAAACTGTCGCAGCAATCTGTCGTCTGAGAGAATATACCCTCTCAAAGTGTCGCTGCAATCTGTCGCTCAGGAAAAATGATTTCAAACTATCGCAGCAATCTGTCGTTCCAGGGATAACAGTCTAAAACTGGTTATACTTCTGTATCTTAACTTCCATGTTTTCAGGTTTGCTCAAAGTCTTGCTGTTTTTGGCAGAAATTAAAATTTCAAACTGTCGCTCTAAACTGTCATCCTTGGAAATGGTCTCACACTGCCTTCACTACTACATCCCGCATTTCGTGATCCCTTACATGGAAGACCCACCTAGTTTACGTTCTCAAAAATCATTTGGTCATGAGTGTGGTTTGGTACATTCCCGTGAAGTGGAAGGAGTGGTAATCAAAAACATCAGTGTGTAGTTCCAGGCTAAAGTACAAGAAGGTCAGTTTTTCAGGGGCGAACTGAACCTGTTAACCTGGAACGTAATGGGACAAAATTATACTTCATTGCTACCTATCATTGGCCGAAAGCTAATATGCTGAGTATAGACCGCTGGCGGACACATTGTCGGCTCGGCGCACGCGAATTGGGTCAACTTGAATTCTGACTGGAATTTCTCGGTATGTATCTACGGTCATACGCATCGATGCTGACTATACCGATGTCATAGTCCACCTAGAATTAACCTGGAAGTTTTGTCGTATCAAAAAGGGAGGGAGAGAATTTGGCTTAATGTCACACTCAAGTTTGTTTCACTCATATGGTGACAGTCAGTTTGGTTGGTGGAGGAAGCCGGAGTACCCGGAGAGAACCACCGCCCTTCGGCAAGTAACTGACAAACTTTCACACATGGACTAGCAGGGCTCGAACCTGTCGTATCAAAAAGTATCATATTTGATTTCAGCGCGGTATGAGGATTATTTCGATATACCATATCGGTCACCAAATATATCGCATATACGGTATATGTATATCAGACCGCCCGTGGTATTTTAAATAGTAGACATAACCTTAACCGCGAGTGGGATGCTTGGGCACGTTTGCGAAATATTCAATACTGCGTACCACCATTCTCGTCGTTAGGCCTATATCCTACACTCACGTGCCATAATAAAGCTCACAAAATGGCTGTCGTTGACAGCAGAGCATTATTGTCACGCTAAGTTGCAGGCTGTGTCAGGTTTAATCACTGAAACTAAGTCCTCCAAAACCATGGGATGAGAACATATGACATATGGACTCTTAACTAATATATACATTGTGAATGAAAATTATAAATGAAGAAATTTAGTTGCTTCTGAATGGTAGGGGTTCTCTATTTCAATGCATTTTGAATATTTTGGTCTTTACAAAGTCTCTGCTAATTCATGTATTTAACATTTCTGGAACTTTCTACATATTCCTACGAAGTAGGCTACAGATTGCAAATTGTCCGGTAATGAGTGAGTGAGTGAGTGAGTCAGTCAGTCCATCTGAATCCTTTCGTCGGCAAAATAAGGAGAACCGTTGATATTAGAACCTTGATTTTTGGCAAGAAGGTGCATTAGGGGACTGGTACCAACACGTTCTGAGTTGACCTACTTTTGATGAAAATTTCTGGTGATTTTTGATGAAAATCACTGGTGATTCTCACTTGGGCAGTGCCCATCTTAATATAGGCAGGATTTCAACAGTGGATGGGGATTTCCAAGAGTTCAGTTCGCGTCGGAGTCCCAATGCCTACCCTACTTCGTAGATCCTGTGACGTTAGTCACACTGCTCATGTATGTTATTATGTGGATATCTTGGGACTGATGTGATCAAATTATGAAGCTCAATCAGTTAAATAGCCCATACTGAGAACCTTTCATATTCTTGGACTGTGTTAATCATGAAAAAGCTCCATGAAATTACTATGGATTTGCCACCGAGAGGTTTATAAAGCACAATTAATTTCCGAAGGTTTGCATCTTCATATCAATTTGAAGACAATTCTTTCAGCTTTGCAATACTATAATTTTTTAATGAATTGGTTCACTAGAATTCATTATTTTGAAAAAAACTCGACCCGGATATTTCTTTCTCTGTCTATTTCTCCGCATTTCTGACAGTCAAATTTGAGCCGTAAAACTCATACTTCTGTTTCAATGGAGATTTCTGTATTATCCGGTTCAGACCCCCCCCCCCCACCCCCCAAAAAATCAAAATTTTGCAGCAGTAATCCCTAGTTGATTTTCACCTTTTTTTGTTCACCTATAATGTTTTTCAAACAGTTCTTCTCGAAAAAAGACAACACATCGATGTTACATTAAACAGTGCTTTTAAATTCAAATATATTACCCACACAGACCCTATACCTCACATTCCAGTATTTTTCCTTCAATAAAATTGGTCATGAGTTATGTTTTGGGCCACCAAAGATACGTGATATTTTTCTGGCAGTGGCCGTCGACCATTTTGTGTACTTTATCATGACACGAGAGTGTCGTCATTCACAAGATTGGAGAGCTTATATGGTGATTCAAATACTTCGAGTGAGAGCTTAATACGCCAATGCTTTGTAATTAAGCGTTTTGTGTGTGTTAAAGAAATAGATAATTATGTTCTGTCGTGAAACACCTCATATATACCACGATGGAATAGACGAGTCTAAAATTGTCCTCGAAGACCGAATGACGTGTAAACTATTTTATTATACTGTATTCTACATGGAGTATCGCGCGAGACAGAGTAAAATTGAAGGATTTTATCCCTCATTGCAAGTTGACTAACGTACATACTTGATGGAACGACTTCAATGCTTGATTGTTGTTGGCATTCACAGATTAGAAGTTCTTGTCTCATGTATCAAATAAGTCGGAATAAAACAACCTCCTCACTTAGGCATAATAATACCTCAGCCACGAGTCAGATTTTCGGACAGGATTCCCGCCCGAGCAGTACACTGCCGGAAGTGATATCATATATAGTAAAATCGAAGTTCATGGAAAGTTCAGATTATGTTTTAATTCAGCATTTTACCTCTGTCGATCTAGCGTTGACCCTACCTGGCCTGGAGTGGGGGGTGGGGGGGGGGGGGCACTTTCCGTCCACCCCGTCCCGCCCCCCCCCCTGTTGCCATGGTTTTTTGCTCCTATCTCCGGAACGACAGAAAATGAGAGCTGAAACTCCGTGATTTTTTCGATTATCATATCGGGGTCATTTGGAGCCTATTTGCATGACTCCCCGAGCAGAGGATCATGGGTAAATTCAAAATGGAGGCCATGTTGGGTACCAAAGTGATATTTTCGTCATATTTCTTCAAAAATTTTGCTTTTCTGTGTGGAAAAGTGGATAAAACCTATATTATTTCATATCAGATTATTATTTAATAATTTATCATGCAGTTTTTGTGAAGAAGAACCAAAAATAAAAAAAAATCGAAAATTCTGATCGAAACATCGTCAAAAGATGCTCTTTTTAATAATTACGTCACAGGGACGTCATCATGGCGACCATGTTGGGCTTATTTTACATTTTCTTGTAGAGCTTGACCCAAAGATATAGTGTGGTAAGTTTCAGCTCTCTAGCCTTAGTGATAGCGAAAATATATAGGGGGGGGGGGGGCACTTTCCGTCCCCCCCTGCTGCGGTACACCCCAAATCGCCCAGGCCAGATAGGGTTAAGAAGAATGGTCTTAATATTATTCCCGCCGTTTATATGAGGCGAGCATATGAAAAGTAGTTCGCCGAAACTGAAGGAGTTATTCGGTCGGATTCAAATAGTTTGTGCGAGGGTGTCTCCGTATGCGTCATAACCACGTGATAAACATCGACTTCCTCTATTGGGTGCAGGGACATAAATGGAGTGAGCCCGTGAAACGCAGTATGCGCTGTGCGGAGGTTGGCAATGAACGTGCATAATAAACATGGTAAAAAGAGAGAGGAGATATAAGGATAAGCAGTATGTGCTGTGTCGCCTATTAGACGAATGAAAATGAGCGCATCAGGTGCTGTCTATTGCATTAATTACTCTCTAAAACATGGCAGTGTGACTAACGTCACAGGACCTACGAAGTAGGGTAGGCATTAGGACTCCGACGCGAACCGAACTCTTGGAAATCCCCAGCCACCCCCACCCTCCCCCTCAAATTGAAATCCTGTCTATATTGAGATGGGCACTGCCCAAGTCAGAATCAGCAGTGATTTTCATCAAAAGTAGGTCAGCTCAGAACTTGCTGGTAACAGTCCCCTAATGCGCCTTCATGTCGAAAATCAAGGTTGTTATGTCACCGTTTTTCCTTATTTTTGCCGACGAAAGGAGTCGGATGGACTGACTGACTCACTGACTCACTCATTACCGGACAATTTGCAAATGAGAGCCTACTTCGTAGGAACAAGCGCTGGACGAGCGCAAAGACCTCCGTCGAGGCAATAATGGAGAGAAAAATGCAGGCATAGTAACTCTATAGACGAGAGGAAATTCCGGCAGTAAAGTACATGTAGTGTCCCCATGCAACAAGGGGGTGTGAAGCTGAACATAGAACAGCTTGATGGATTCTGAAATTTGATGTGAAGATACTTTGTCGGATTGTCTCGGTATATATTTTCATATTGAAAACTAATTGAATCGCAAAAGAACAAATCTTAACGGACGGACGGTCGAACAGAACTCGCTGTCAAATCGAACGATCTCGTCCAGCGACGAGCGGATAACAAAACATTCTCTATGTTTTATTCATATGGACATTATAATACCGGAAAAGCAAGAAGCCCACTTCAGACATTATTTGATGAAGAAAATCAACAGATAAGCCAGAATTTATCCAAGTAGTTTGCTCGGTGCGTCGAGTCAAAATTGTACTCTTCCCCAGTGTGAACACAATCGACGACAGCCGATTTTGAGATTTTGGGATAACAGGGCGCATATGGAACTGGGTGGATGCCTTCTTGAGCAACCGACAGGTTCGATGCAGCCTGGCTGGGCATGCAGGCAATTGGGCTACAAGTGATGTAGGCCTCCCTTAGGATTCCGTGATCTCCCTAATACTGTTTAATGTCTACACGATCGACATGTTCAAGGACACCAAAAGTAGCAAGTTGAAGTTCGCTGATGACGGAACCTTGTTCTGCACGGGAGCTCAGGAAGATGTTCTCCGACAGGAAATGTGTGAAGATGCAGAACTGGTGCAGGGCAGGGCGAGAGATTGGCGTATTAACATCAGTGCACCCAAGTCCGAGATCACTTTATTTCGCCGCTCCAACATGTCTAAAGATGCACACGCACCTGACACATGTCGGGGCCTCCAGGTAGGGAGCACAGTCATCCCATACAAGAGAAACCCCAAGCTCCTGGGTGTAACACTGGACGAGACCCTCTCATTTAAAGAGCAAATCAACCTCATGGAAAGCAAAGCAACTAAAGCCCTACATATCCTGAGATATATACGGGGTATCCAACATATTCCAGCAACAGTACTGGTATACCTTTACAAAGCCATCATCCGTGCACACCTGGAATACGCTGCTCCAGTCTGGCAGGTAGCACACCACACCGGCAAAGCTAAGCTGGAAAGGGTGCAACAGAAAGGCCTGACACTGGCATTGGGTCTACCTACCACAGCCGACAGAGAGGCCTGCGAAGTGGAGGCAGGTGTCGTCCCACTAGATTTGAGATGGCAGGAGCTATCTATAAAGGAGCTCGCAAAAATTAGTGCTAAACCAGATACTGAACCAATTAAGAACTTATTGCGCCAGTGGATGGACTTACCATCAGAACGTTACGTGTCACCTTTTGGGTTGATGGACATGGCATGTTGGGAAATGAGCACCCTCCGTGACATCCACGTAAGAAACATCGAGCGAGAAGTGGCCATTCAACATGCTTGCCGAGGCCCACAACTCAGGACTCCTTCGATCTGGAACCAGCTCGGGTCATGAAAATCAAGATCACCAGAGCAAACAAGAAGAGCTCAGGACATGGTTGCCGAAATATTAATTGGACTGCCACCACGAACCATTGTAATATACACCGATGGATACTGTCTCCGTAACCCAGGCCCCTGTGGTGCCGGAGCTATGCTTGAAGTACCAGGAGAGAGCAACAGCATCAGCCTTCAAGTTCCTGTTTCCGCCAGGGGGTCTATCTTGCTCGGCGAGTTGGTGGCAATCAAGGCGGCTCTCAAGAAGTGCGTTGACATCTGCTCCAGACACACCATAGAGCGCATTTTCCTGTTATCAGACAGCCAGACGAGCTTAGGCCTGCTGACCCTTAACTGGAACATCTCCTGTTATTACCGGACAATTCATGACATCTTTGGAGCTTTGGACACAATCAGGGGGGACGGCATATCAGTGGGCCTCATCTGGACCCCAGGTCATGCCAACATAGCCGGGAACGATGAAGCAGACAGACTGGCTAAGCAAGCAGCCGTGCAAGCTAAATCCATGCAGCGCGAGTCGGTTACAACTACCATACATGACATATGTAAAGCCGCCAGGCATACAGCTGTTATCCTGTGGCAGCGACGATGGGATAATTCAACAATAGGCCGCCACCTGCACAACATCTACCCTTCAGTACAGCTTTCCGGGTCTGCGGACAATCTTTCCCGAGCCTGCAATCAATCCTTGCCCAACTAAGGACGGGATACTCATTCCTTCGCTCCTACAAATCAAAATTTGACAGCACCATTTCACCCCAATGTGACTGTGGATGGGCGAACGAAACCACAGAACACTTCATCCTCCACTGCCCTCTGTATGAAGACGCTCGGTACAAATTCCTACGTCAGTTGAAACAGCAAACCGGCATCGCCTATATCCCCGACATTAAGATCTCATTGACGGGCGCCAACCGCAATGACGACAACTTCAAGCCAGAACGGGCAAAGATCATAGGCCTACTCATGGACTTCCTAACTGAGACAGGCAGGTTACCTCCAAGCTGCCTGCGTCCATCTCAGTGATCCAGATCCAAACCAATCTTGTTTTAATACAGTGTGATAATACCAGAGGTTTTTAGTGCAATAGACAATGTACCGAGTGCCAGTCGTGTAAACTGATACACTAGGATCAAGGATCAAGACGGATTTGCGGGGGTCAAAATAAAATGTTTTCCTGTTATCAGACAGCCAGACGAGCTTAGGCCTGCTGACCCTTAACTGGAACATCTCCTGTTATTACCGGACAATTCATGACATCTTTGGAGCTTTGGACACAATCAGGGGGGACGGCATATCAGTGGGCCTCATCTGGACCCCAGGTCATGCCAACATAGCCGGGAACGATGAAGCAGACAGACTGGCTAAGCAAGCAGCCGTGCAAGCTAAATCCATGCATTACTCCAACGGTTACAACTACCATACATGACATATGTAAAGCCGCCAGGCATACAGCTGTTATCCTGTGGCAGCGACGATGGGATAATTCAACAATAGGCCGCCACCTGCACAACATCTACCCTTCAGTACAGCTTTCCGGGTCTGCGGACAATCTTTCCCGAGCCTGCAATCAATCCTTGCCCAACTAAGGACGGGATACTCATTCCTTCGCTCCTACAAATCAAAATTTGACAGCACCATTTCACCCCAATGTGACTGTGGATGGGCGAACGAAACCACAGAACACTTCATCCTCCACTGCCCTCTGTATGAAGACGCTCGGTACAAATTCCTACGTCAGTTGAAACAGCAAACCGGCATCGCCTATATCCCCGACATTATCACCTCATTGACGGGCGCCAACCGCAATGACGACAACTTCAAGCCAGAACGGGCAAAGATCATAGGCCTACTCATGGACTTCCTAACTGAGACAGGCAGGTTACCTCCAAGCTGCCTGCGTCCATCTCAGTGATCCAGATCCAAACCAATCTTGTTTTAATACAGTGTGATAATACCAGAGGTTTTTAGTGCAATAGACAATGTACCGAGTGCCAGTCGTGTAAACTGATACACTAGGATCAAGGATCAAGACGGATTTGCGGGGGTCAAAATAAAATGTAATGTTTTAAGCCTTTTGCTCATCACATGAATGTGAAATTTTCAAGCCCTCCTGATCCAAATATCTTCTAAAATTAGCGATGACTGTTCTATTCCATCTAGGGGATGCCATTGTAAAAGGAAATATAGGGGGTACCATTTTTTTTTAATTCAGTCCATAGACATCAAAAAGAATTACCACTAAAACACTTTTTGTTAGAAATACTAACAAATTCTCTATTTCAAATTACTCCAACCTGACAAAGACCTGTTATCCTTTCCTGCGGGTAGGGGTAGGACGTAAGATCACTCCTCCCTCATTTCTTTCCCTGCTCTGTCTAGTTGATTCCGACATGCATGATCTGATGTTTCGTAGGAGTCATTGGCAGTGTTCAGATGCATTTTGCGGCAATGGGAGTTGTAACAGTGTATCAGCGTGGAGTTTGGGTAACCACACCGGCAGGCGTATGCCCTGTTCGGTATCTTAGGCACTATGTCGCTGCTGCATGGATGTTTTTGAAATTTTGTACCAAACCGGTGCGTTAGAGATGGAGAAAGATGGAAATATGGAGTCAGGTTAGGCTGACTACAAACCTGATGAAACGCAGCATCACATCTTACTGATGGAGAACTGAATCATTCAAATAATTCGCTGAATGCAAATATAAAATGACGGTCCCGTTCTTTCCAAACCAGACTTCAGTTGCCTCGTGGAAATTCGGATATTTCCCTTCGTGATTGCTGAAAAACATTCGCGACTGCTCCACCTATTCCGATGAAGTCAGTACCTCGCGCATTAATGGTGTAGGGAGTTTACAGCTCAGTAGTAGGAAAAGTGGAAATTGCCCCTCATTTGTGGAGCGCTCACTTCCGGTTGGGTGGCGCGCTCCCTCAGCCAATCAGAATCGAGTATTTTGACCCAGTGCATTATGGGACATATCCAAGATGGCGGCGTCTGTCTTCTGGTGCAAGATGGCGGTATTTCCGGTGTCGAAAACTGGTCATTTTGTCGGGATGTGGTCATGTAGTGTCGAAAACTGGACCCTGTATGGGTCCCGCTAGACGTTTTGGGGCCTAGAGGTGTCCCTAGAGGTTCGATTGAGTCCAGTGAGGTATCATTGTGAAGCATACGTGAGGGAGCATCTAGGGTGCATTCCACACCTAAATGATGTGCGGTTAAAAATAGACATGGGTTCGGGTCTTCGGCCTTAAATATATGTGAAATCTTTAAGAAAACCCCTGTAAAAGTATATATTTTCCGAATGGGCACACTCATGCCATTATTCCAGGAGGCAAGTGAGCTATTGAAATTGAAAATGAAAGACGCGCAATCCTCCTTAAACCTTCTTCAACTTTTCTGAAAATCTCCTTAAAATATATGAAAATGTGTCAAATTCTACCCGCAACCCAGAGAAAACGTATGAAATGATTTTCTTTTTATGTATGTTAAAGTGTTTCCCGTCCAAAGGACAATTTAAAATGGCGAAAAAAACAGGGGGTCGACCTACTCGTTTTTTGTAAAATTTTATCGCCATAAAGGAATCATCATTTTCGTTTCCCGAAAAAGTGAGGATTTTGGCCTGCCTGATATTCAATTCCAGAAACGATTAGCTCCGTAGTGGCGCGTAGTTGAGACCAACAAGCAAATGTTATATCCTCGTTTGAAGAAATGGTTACGTCCAGCAGGGTGATACTATAGATATCAGTTAGTAGAAAGGGAAGAAGAATTACCATGCTGTCAAAAACAGGCGACCTTCCTTATTATGAAATTAGGGAGGGGCCATTTGTACGAAACCGTGGCCCTAGTGTGGAGTGCACCCTTAAGGCTAGGGTGTTTTCTCAAAATTTCTGTTCTCAAGGCTGTGTCAATCTGGGAGCGTTTGCGAGTTTCTTGGTATGCGACACTTGCTTGTAGTATGCAGTTTTATCGCATATCTCGTCAATCACTTTCCCCCTACCCCATCTTTGTTTTTGCGACTTTTGCTGAAAAATCGCGAGTTTCAGCGCTCAATAAGAATATCATAGCATTATGCTTTGGCCGTGAAAATGAAACCCATGAACAAAGATCGGGAGCTTTGACCAGCTTTCGAATGAGGCATGAGAAGCAAAATAAACGCATAAATAGCTGAAATTCGAGCCAAATTGTCAATAATTTTTCATTCCGACTTTTCCAAAAAATTGGGGGGTGGGAGTACAAACTTCGAGATAAAAGGGACAAAACCAGAATAATACGCTCTCATTCACTTTAGATCAGGGTGCTGGTGTGATCGGTATTGAAAATTAATCACTTTGACATTCACATTGACAATAATTGGGACATACAGGTCACTAAGCTAACATATGTGCCTAACCAAGGGGAGGTAATTCTGTATAGGTCCAAATAGCATATATGCAAGGACAATGATATCATACCATGTAGTATGCATAAAATGGAAACATTTCTGACTAAGATAAATGTACTTTACTATCCCGTTCCATATCAAGTCATTACAAGGTCCGAATAAGCGCTTTTAACGAATGTAGTGTAAGAGATCATACAATATTTGGCCTACTCGTGTATTATAACCGTGCAATGAAGCCTACATTAAGGGTGCATTCCACACCTAAATGATGTGCGGTTAAAAATAGACATGGGTTCGGGTCTTCGGCCTTAAATATATGTGAAATCTTTAAGAAAACCCCTGTAAAAGTATATATTTTCCGAATGGGCACACTCATGCCATTATTCCAGGAGGCAAGTGAGCTATTGAAATTGAAAATGAAAGACGCGCAATCCTCCTTAAACCTTCTTCAACTTTTCTGAAAATCTCCTTAAAATATATGAAAATGTGTCAAATTCTACCCGCAACCCAGAGAAAACGTATGAAATGATTTTCTTTTTATGTATGTTAAAGGACCATTTAAAATGGCGAAAAAAACAGGGGGTCGACCTACTCGTTTTTTGTAAAATTTCATCGCCATAAAGGAATCATCATTTTCGTTTCCCGAAAAAGTGAGGATTTTGGCCTGCCTGATATTCAATTCCAGAAACGATTAGCTCCGTAGTGGCGCGTAGTTGAGACCAACAAGCAAATGTTATATCCTCGTTTGAAGAAATGGTTACGTCCAGCACTGGGTGATACTATAGATATCAGTTAGTAGAAAGGGAAGAAGAATTACCATGCTGTCAAAAACAGGCGACCTTCCTTATTATGAAATTAGGGAGGGGCCATTTGTACGAAACCGTGGCCCTAGTGTGGAGTGCACCCCTAGCGGGCCGGGTGTGACGTAAAACTGACGTCATTCTGCGCATGCGCAGTAGACCGAGTTTATGCAAATAGACGTTTTGTGGGCGAGAGGCGCTACCAATGGGCCGATTGGGTCGAGTGAGGTATCATTGTGAAGCATAGGCGAGAGAACATTCGTATGGCTGAGACGTAAAACCGACGTCATGCTGCGCATGCGCAGTGAAGAAAGGGTATGGAAATAAACGTTTTGGGATCTAGGGAAGCCCCTAGTGGTCCGATGGAGTCGAGTTAGATATCAATGTGAAGCATACATGGAGGAGCATGCACCTGGCCTAGTGTGTTGTTTGTTTTCAACATTCTGCGCATGCACAGACAGAGAATTGTGGGAATAGGGTATGGAAATAGACGTTTTGGGGTGTAGGTGGGCCACTAGTGGTCCGATGGAGTCGTATGAGGTATCCATGTGAAGCCTATGTGAGGGGGCATCCGATGGGGTGGGTGTGGGGTTGGAATAGGGTCATTCTGCGCATGCGCGGTAGAACAAGGGTATGGAAATAGCCGTGTTGGGATCTAGGGGAGCCACTAGTGGGTCGATGGAGTTGAGTGAGGTATCCATGTGAAGCCTATGTGAGGGGGCATCCCAATGGGTGGATGTGGGGTGAGAATATCGTCATTCTGCGCATGCGCAGTAGAGGAAGGGTATGGAAATAGACGTTCTGGGATCGAGGTGGGCCGATGGAGTCGATTGAGGTATCACTGCGAAGCCTAGGTGAGGGAGCATCCGATTGGACTAGTGTCTCGGCCGTTGTCCACATTCTGCGCATGCGCAGACTGGGAAACTGGTGTGGAAATAGAAGTTTTTGCGAGTCGAGTGAGGTATCAAAGTGAAGCATTCTTGAAGGGGCATCCAGTCATGGATGGGTGCATGTAAAATGAGGGGTATGACGTCACTTCCGGTGTGGGTGAATGGAGCGTGACTTGTGGATAGGAATGCATGTACCGACCTGTCTGTGGGGTTTTTTCCCCAACCCGGCCCGGCCCGCCCGGCCGCAGCGCGCGCGCGCGCGGGGGTGATCTGATGCCGCAGCGCGCGCGTCATCACGCGGATGAATGTCGGATCTGTATTATGCAATCGGATAGCGGTTGTCGTGAAAAACAACAAGTTCAGCAATGTTTATCTAGTTTAGTATCCCCAATGTTACATCATACCAAGGGAGATCACCCCCGCGCGCGCGCGTCATCACTGGCAATGCGCGGATGAATGTCGGGTCAAAAGGTCACATCCAGGTCAAAAGGTCTCCCGTTCGGTAATGTTCGGCAACAATGTTGCGGCATCGATACACAGAGCTTGAACCCCAAGAGGGGATTGTAAATTAACCTGGGAAGGATGGGCAGTTCCATTCGGCGGTCGAGAAAAAGAGCCAATTACAACACATATAAGGGGAGTGGGAAGAGGTGCCGACATACTGACTGCGTCACATGACTTCACAGAATAGTCCGCTGGTTAACCTATTCTAAAGCACATACCAAGAATCTAACAATTCGTGATATGTGTTGTATCTCAGGTACGCTTTTATTGTACCTGTTCATGTGGCAACTTGGATGATATGACCACACGGCCCCTAGCACCTAGTGTGATATGACCACACGGCCCCGATCGATAAAAAGAACCAATGGACGGATACTAGGTACACGTCTGCGCCTGCATCCGGGTACTGGGATGCTTTCGCCTACGTCCGCGCCTACATCCGGGTTCTTGTACATCCGAGTTATGTTTTCTGGACATGGATAGGTTACCTTTGTCTCCATTCTAGGCCATTGATTGGCTCATACGTTGCTCAAAGCCAGTTTCTTGCATTATGCTCATATAGAAAACACACAAGACAGAGTTTTTTGGTGAGATCTCATTTTGATTTATTCAGTAACAACAACAACGTGAAAACAATCACGTGAAAACTGAAGCCCAGAACAGGGGGCTTTGTACATTGAAAGAACTTAGGGGTAGGGTTATGTTACATATGGAACATGTGGCAAAAAACGGACTGGTCGAGCCCATATTTTGAATAGCTTTTTCATCTCGCCTCGAGACGGGAAACACTGAGACGAAATCTTATTGAAATCGATCGTCAAGATTTTTCCAGGCAATGAACGAAATATGCCGAATTTTGGGTCATTTTAATAGATTATGGCATCTAAAATGCATTATCTCGGGCACCAACACCAATTTGATTACTCAACATGATATTCCCAACGTAAAGCTCAAGGACAATATTACATACTCTGAATAGGTAACAGTTATTTGCGTATTAGCCATTATTTTTAAAGATTCTGAGAGAATTTTCGATATTTACCAGACGGAGGAAACTACAAATTTAACATCAATTTGACCATAATTCCAGTTATTTTTACATATTCCGTGCCTATCTGATATGGGTTAGAAGTTAGAAAGTGACATTATAATTCGGGCAATTGCTGCGAACCCATCGTCGATAATTACGATAATATTTGACGTTTTATCTCGAAATGTCGACTTCAGATGGTAAAACAGGCCAAAACAAAGATGGGGTAGGGGGAAAGGGGAGGAACGAATATCCAACGGAAAAGCCCTTATATGGCAAGTGTGATATACTAGTGTACTCGTATTCTCTCGCAGACTATTATGCGCTATCAACATTTTTTACATGAAATACATCTTAGTCAAATAGGGGGTAGTCCATAGTTGCGGATTATTGGTCCGCCTCAAAAATTTTAATACAGCAGACCGTCCGGGTCTGACCACATGATAATTATCCTTCCCTTTTTGGTAACCAGTATTTATAGTACCAAGCTTCTGGGTGCTACCATTCCTTCAAAATGACATATGCGAATGGGTGGCTCGGTTGAGCTATATGGTGAGTCGGGCCGCGAAGTCAACCTCCGTCAGCCTCAGTTTCGTACGTTTTTCAGGTGTTTAAAAATAGGGTTAAAAATAGGTTCCACATATGAAACATGTGGCAAAAAACGGACTGGTCGACCCCATATTTTGAATAGCTTTTTCATCTCGCCTCGAGACGGGGAACACTGAGACGAAATCTTATTGAAATCGATTGTCAAGATTTTTTCAGGGAATGAACGAAATATGGCGTATTTTGGGTCATTTTAATAGGTTTCCCAGAAAAAATGGAGTGCGTTCCGAGGGAAGAAAATATATCCCGCGTTGAATTTGCATAACTGACTTGTATGCTAAATTAATGGTATGAGCATTCTCATTAAGAAAATATATACTTTTGTATGGGGTTTCTGGATGATTTGGCATCTCAGAAAGACGGAAAGGCTATACCAAGGGTCTATTTCTAGCAACGAGGGGTCTACTGTGGACTGCACCCTTAAGCCCAGAACGGGGCTTGTACATTGAAATGATCAGCGGCCCAGTCATATACGAGTACATCGCGGTCCTCGGCCTTGGGGTACTCGTCAAACATTTGAACGATGGTAGATAAGGTTCTACCCCGGCATCGATGGTACAGGTAAAGCAAGCAATATTGTCCGCACACGCTACTGGTCAGGCTTTGCAACGTTTGACTGTTCCAACACCACGTCTCTGTGTCTTGATCCATGAAGTCTGTTGAATCGGGATGGAGGGGTGGCAGGCTGTACGGGTCAAAGTATTCGCCCTGCGCTTCTGTCAAGTACACGGCCACCCAATGTTCACCGGGCCGATCAATCGGATTCGTGTTGAGAACGTAAGCAGCTGGATACAGACGGTCTAATGGGAACACATCTCGGGCGAACACCCCTTGAAAGACCATACGTGTCTCTGGGTCATTCTCCAGCACGGTGGTTATCTGGTCTGTATCCATGTTAGGTGAAGAAGTCACACATGACGTTGCGCGCCTTGTCCACTTGTATGATGTTGTCAAACTCGGCGTAGCAGATCACATTGACGGTGATTCCGAGGGCTCGTGCAAATTGCCTTGCTTGGCCAGGGCCAGCTGATGGTCGTTCTCTAAGGTGGGGGTCAGATCGAAACAGAACAACGTGAATCCGTTCGCGTAGTCCTCCCGACTGATTATATTCCCTTCGTCCTGGTTGATTTTACCGGTGGCTGTAAACAGACTCTGATAGGCTCGAATGAAATTCCTGCGCCCAGTGTTCGGCGTTAAGGCCGTGGCTGGGACCTGTTGTCCATCCACATGCAGGGTCACAAAATTGATGCCGAAATGTTCAAAGTCAAACGGGTTCTCTGGGTAGGCTCCGCTGGAACTGGTATTTTCCACACAGACCAGGATCAATCGCTTGGGTAGTTCCCCCAGGAACAGGTTTTCTTTGTTGGCGCTCATATTTCGAGCAGGCACAGAGAACACTTTGGTTTGCACACGTGGAATAGGGTACTGGGCTGGTTTTGTTTCCAAGGCTTTCATGTGTCCCAATTGAACGGCTGGATTCGGTTTCACTTTTCGGACATACAGGACTGCGTCTTGGATGACAATCTTATAGTCAGCTGCATGCCCCTCTACGTTAATGGCCATTAAGGCGAAGGTCGGAGGCGCCCGTATCAGTCGGATATTAAGAATACTGATCAGCGATACGGATTTGACATTTTGGAACATCATGATGTCTTGCCGGCATCATTGAAAATTGTTGACCGCTTCTCTCTTGCAGGAAACAAGCCTATGTTTATGTATACTTTTGTCTTTTTGAATTTGGTGCTAATACTGTTATATGGAAATGGAATAGGTCTTTGGATTATGGACGCGGATATTCTCTAATGGACGACGGCTGGATTATGAATGACGGACTAGACGCTTGTAATTTGATGGGGATCTTGTTCAAGAGGTACCGGTCTTGCATGAAGATGTCTGCGTGCAGTCGGCCCATGAGATCCACCGAGGCGCCGTTCGCAGTGAAAGCCTTCCGTTTGTTATATCCTTCATTGTCCACCGTGTCCATGTGCTCGGCTGTGTCCTGGTAGAATAAAGCGGCTGTCAGCTGAGATTTTTTAGCTTCTCGTCCATGCGACAACAGTGTCTCGATGTAGGCTCGATAGGGGTACGTGTTGGTCGAGTCACTGATGAGTTTGTCGCTGAGAAAAATATCCACCTGTTGAAATATCGAGTGCAGCCAGAGATTCGTCGGGCCCACCGTTGCAGCTTGGATGATTCTGGGGCCATCCCCATTGACGACCTTGGCTTTCACATACAAGTACGTATGGGCTAAATCCACATAGGCCGTATCCGCATTACTGATTGTGAACTCGATGGGCCCTGTTTCGTTGATGCTGGAGAGCGGGAGATGCTCCACCCATAATCCTTGTTCGGCACTGGTCTGTGTGGGCGGCACGGTCCACAAATCAAATTCACTGTTGGTGGAGGGGCAGGACTCTGCGTGGATCAAGGACATGGTTAAGAAAAGATATCCTGGGCCTTCGATGTGCGTCGTCGCTGGGTCGGTCGTCGACTGGTGCGTGGTCTCGGTGGTGCAAGTCTTCTATTCCCTACGGTGCGTTGTGCTTTGGCGACCAAGACGCCTCC